>JAPYYR010000009.1:0-97405 GCA_030523065.1 Aphidius colemani | reverse complement strand
TGGAACAATCTTGTTTCAAGTGGTACTTTCATATACATTCATCCAGCTCGTATCCCTCCAAGTGACTTGACCTCTCAATTTTTCCAAGCATTCATGAAGGGTGTCATTTTACTCGTTTTCTTTTACAACAGAGCCTACACATACATACTAAATTACTATTTTTATTTATTTATTTTATCATTGTTATTTCTCGGAGTTTCGCTTTGTACCCTATATACTGCAAATCAAAGAAATTGGAATGAATCTCGTTCACTTGAGTGCTGTGGCTTTTATAATATATTAAATTTACTTTCGATATCGAAAAATAAAAGAATAAAACAAAATTTTGCCTCATTTATTTATACGTTGTCTGTATAGAGCACTTTTAATAAGAAAAAAAAATAGCGATAACTTTATTTATACAAAATAAATAAAATATCATGTGCATATATTTTTTGATTTATTTTTTTTTTTATCGATATTAAAACATTATTTACATGATGAAAAAAGTGGATATATTTAAGCATAAATGTTATTTATTCAATTAAGGAAAAACCCAGGGTCAAAGTAATTTTCTAAATGCTTAAAAGACCCCCCTGATGAGTCATACACTTAATGTAAATTTATTTGGTTGAGATATATATAATGTCACAATAATAATAATGTTTCGGTGATCTATTTTCTTGGCATGAGTCATCTTCACGCGTTTTTTTTTCTCTCCTCTCAACAAGATGCACAGTGATTTTTTTCATTTTTTTATTTATTGCTCATGAAATTTTTGTACACTATAAATCTTCATTTTCAGTGATGGGTATATGAGAGGGTGGCGGGTTAACAATTTGATTTTTTTTTCCCGAGTTTTTAAGTGATATATATATTTCAACACTCTGGGGGTTATCTAATGTTTGTTTCACTGGTATCACAGAAGTTTTTTTTTCCAACCCTCTTATTGATCTTTTATAATTCCAATAACCATAGAGACGTAACACTTACGTGTGTGTACAGTCTAAAAAGGGAAGTCGAAAGTTTCTTAAATATTTTATTTACACCAATTTTCTGAAATTGAAAATGTATCCCTATTTTTTTTCTTGGCTCCCCTTTTTTTTTTATTTTTAATCAAACAAAAATTCTTTTCGGTCAAAGTGATTAATGTTGAGTCGTGAATTTTATTTATTCATCATATATTTCCAGGATAAAAAAAAAATGAATAATCAATGTTTATTGATGAAATCGTATATATAAAAAAAAACCTTTCCGTTGAAACGTCACATGTTTTTTTTTTTTTTGTGTATGGAAATAATCTAGTTATCTACACCGGAAAATTCTGTATTTTTTTTTATTCTTCCCTTGGGTAATGTAAAAAATATATGTATTAGAGAGAATATTATTCTTTTCCGTGTGTCACATATACGAAAAATAGCTGAGATTCAAGTGCATTCACTGAAAATCAAGTCCTCTATCATTTGAGTCTTTTTTTATTATTATTTTTTGCAAGAGCGCAAAGATACTTCACCGGGTGATAGATCACCGGGTCTTTCACCCAATGAAAAAAATCAACAGGGGCTCGTGGTGAACCAGCGGGCGGTCTTCTGCCAAAAATTTGATGAGGGGTGGAATATCGAAAAATTGTCAGATATAAATCCTGGGAACGATGACAATGTAACGAAGAGTCAAGTACGGTTTCAGTACTTGTTAAATAATAATTCACATACTCGAAATGTATACAAAAAAAATGTATTTATCGACATTCGACACTGAAGGTTTGAATGAAAAAATATATATATACATTTAGTAGAAAAATATATAAAGCCTTTTCAATTTGTCGATAAAAACATCAATCATTTGAACACAATCAAAAAATTAATAATAAAAAAAATTATAGCTATTGTTGTATTTACATATTTTATTACATTAATTATTTTTGTTGGATAGAAAAAAACATAAAGTCTGTTTGATAAGAGTAAAAACTATTCAGACATTTGTGGTTCAGTTTTTCATGTTAAATTGGAGTATTATCAGTTTCTTTTCACATGTGTTTTTTGAACAGCAAAATTTTCCAGTGATAACATTTCTTCATTCGTTTGTTATATTATCTACGATTTATAATCGAACACAAAAAGCATCTACTTCGTGTGATAATAGCAAGATCTATATTCTACAGGTGGCTTTGTTCAATTATCATCAACGAAGTACATACAAAATGTCTGTAAAAAAAATATAAAAGATATATTTTAAAAAAGACCATAAATAACTTGTATAAATTTTGATAATTGTACTAGCTAAATTTTCAATAAATAATTAAATAAAGTTTTATAAAATCTTGCAATTTTAAGCGAAACACAAAAATAAAACATAATAATAATTAATTTTATTTTTCGAGTAACACGAGTATGAATAAAATTTAATGGACATTTACCCAGAGGCAGTAGAAAATTATAGTCAAGTGCTTTGTTGAAACAGTAGTTCATGGTCAAAATATCAGGGACAAAGTTGTGTTTCTATGTTGTTGTGTTTATGTCTACAGAAGTAGGAAGTTTAAATAGTGAATAATTTGATACAAACATTTACAAGTTATATTGTACCATCTGTTTCCTTTATTTATTTAATTCTATGGTTTCAAAAAACTTGAATGAATAACAAGAAAATATTTGATATTTTGTTGACTTAAACGGGCTTGTGTAAACGGTGGAAATATAAATTTATAAAAAATAATATAAATATGTGGGTTATAAGAGCTAAGAATAAATTAAGTTTTTCATTTTTTTTCTATGCGTTTTGAAAGTTTTTTCGCACAATTATGTACTTTGAACATGCAATAGATTTGTTTGCGTGGTTAAAAACTGTTAATCCATTGTAGATTGCAAATTTTCAGGCATGTTTACCCATTGGGTTACAACATGGCTAATCGAAAATCGATTTTATGTGGTTTTACTGTTAAACCAACTCATTTAATTTTAATAATAATAAACTTATTATTAAAATTTGTTGGACATTAATTTTTCCAGAATAAAATATAACAGTTTTTATATTCACATGAAGTACAAGTTTATATGTATTTTTTTTATATTGGTTATACTTTACCAGTAAAAACAGATAGTTCTTTTTCTCACAAGAATTTTATTTCTTGATCTTGTCAAGCACTATGATATTGAGGATTTCTAAAGGGATTTGGATTTTTTTTTTTCCTTATTTTATTTTCGTATACCACAATAAAGAAAAATCGGTTTCTGCAAGACTCATGTTTTCATCTATATTCTCTCTTGACATACGACACTGATAAAACAAAAAGCTTTTCAAATGTATAATAAATTAGATATGTTGCAACTTGCACGTATATACAACTTTGAAATAAAATTATAAACAGTCACTTTTTATATTCAATATTTTTTTAAATATTATTACCATGCATTACTATTTGATATATTTATTTTTATACTTTTTTTTTATCATTATTGATATGGTTTTTTTGAGAATATCCGTTATAACATATGAAAGTAAAATGCACTCGAACTTATTTTCAAACATTTTGAATCAGTTTTGTGTGTGCATTGAAATTAAAGTTCGCAGTAGTAGTTGAGCATAACAAAGAAAGTCTTTCAAGTTTTTTTCAACATTTGATAGTTATAGTTATAAAAAAAAAAAAGAATTGCCGGTGAAAAAGTTCGTCTCAAGTAACACAACTTTTGTTTTTTTTATGTTACATCAAAGAGTTTAATGATAATAATAATAATAAAACTTTTTTTTTTACTTACCAAAGTGAATGGAATTTTAATTTATATCAAGTAAAATTTATTAAATTATGAACAATTGTGTTGGATTATGATCAGACTACCTGAATAATCTGTATTGTATTTAGCTGTTCAAACATATCGTTAAGTCTGAAATTTCAATTGATGCCTCATCGTCCCTCATGATGATCCATACATCTAGATGATCAATCGTGTGTAAATTCAAATAGACATTTACAGACGTGATTTTGAATGCATTTAGCTTGGCCAATATATAACAAATGGAATCAAGCTTATCTATAATCAACTGTAAATTCGATAAAATTTTACTAGGTTTATTTGTTAACCTGCTGTATAATTATTTAATTCAATATTTTTACTTGTTCAATATCTCTTTATATTTGTCTTGATTTAGTTCAAATACCATTTATCGATTTTAATTTTTAAATTTTAATTAAATTCAAATGATGAACATGAGAAAACGATCCTACATAAGCTGTTTGTTTTAAAAACCAATATATATATTTTGTTGTTCTTTAAAAAAATAATTTTATTCATCATTTAAAGTTTAAAAATTTTGATTTTAAATTTATAATGTCTGTCTATTGTCCCAAAACTTTTTTTATATTTTGTTCATTTTAGTTACTGGTTTCAATTCCACTCGAGTGTCTATTCTTTCGGTTGAATTGACACAATTGAATTAAATGAAGAGAGGCATATTCAAAATGAATAAAACTTTTGAGTCTTGATAGTACCATTTACAAACCCTTCCTTAGCTCAGTGTTTATTTCTCATTGTCCTTTGTGTACAAACATATTTTTAAATGATATCATTTCACTCAATTTCGTACAACTTTCAACACGATTATGATGTATATCTGTGTGGGTGTTGTATATATTTCTGATGGTTACTTGTTAATTTGATATTCTGGACAAACGGAAATGAAATGAAACTAATGGAATAAAGTTAGATTTACAAAACAGTTGAGTTTATTTGAAATTTATTTTTGAACATTGAAGATTATTTATTGTATTGAATTATTCAATGTTTTATTTATTTTTAAACTATTATTATTATTTTATTTTTATCCTGTCGACAGACAGACTGATTAGGTCGCGTGCTTCGGGGCAAAGGGTAACACATATTAAGCAGAACATTAAGCATCATGGGAAATGTAGCCTCTGGCACATTGGAATTAAACGACAAATGTCAAAGAAAATTTCTTTCTATTGCAGAAAGTACTACCGAAATAGGATCTCACACATCCCTCTTAAATATATAGATTTTTTTTATTTTAATCCTCTTTTTTTTCACAAACATTTTAATATTTCTTCGCTTTTATTTATGGAAATTGTTTTCGTTTTTTTTTCATTTCCGGTGGAAATCAAAGATTAACTTGCTTCCTCTTGAATTCGTGAATTTCAAAAAAAGTTTTTTTTGTTTCTATTTGTCTTTTAAAAAGTTATTAAATTAAATTTTCTAAAATTCCAATTTTTATTTTTTCTAAATTTTTTTTACTAAATCTTTGTGAGATAAGAAAAAAAAAAAAAACGTCTAGTAAAAGTTTGTTCATTTGGAAATCTTTGTTTGAGAAGTTGCGGTTTGATAAAATAAAAAAAAATATGAAAATTTAAAATTAAAATTTTTAAAATATCTTAGGTTGAATAGAGAAAAAAAAAAAAAGATAAAATGTTTGACATTCTAAAGAGCAATTTATATATGTATATAAAATAAAATAAAGGATTTGTGATAATGTGGGAAAGGTATAGTGGTTAGGTTGGCTCATTTATTACAGACAAAAAATAATTAAATGGCTGCGTGAAAGAGATGAAAACATTGAAAGTAGTTTGCCTTTGCTTTTTATCCTGGTAAATTAAAAGTGGTAAAATCATCTTCAACTAAGCTTCAAGAAGAACACGTTGGTGTTTGGAAGTTGTTGAAAGGTCACTTCACCCTTTTCCACTCGACCCGGAAAAAGATTTTGATTTGCACCACTGATTTTCATCTGAAACACTTTATTACTTTTAACATTTTATTTATTTTTCATGTTTTATTTATTTTACTTTCTTTTTCTTCATTTATACTATACTTTATTTATGAGTTAAAATACAAATAAAAATTTAAAGAAACATGAACTCGGTCACAAAAATTTTCAGGATGCAAGCTTATGTTTCATATACAGTATTTTTTCATTTTTTTTTTCGCACAGAAAATTTTAGTCATCTGATATACGACGAGAGAGACTTTTTTTTTAACATTTGACTTTTATTTTATTTTTTTTTTCACTATCCACTGATATGGAGTGAGAAAAGTTATTGGATTTTGTCGTAAAAGTATAGTGCAACGAAGCATTAACAATAAAAATAGCTTAAAAAATTTTACAAAAAAAAAAAAGCTCAGTTTTTAGTTACCCTTTATTTTAAATTAAATTTTTGTTTTAAATTAATTTTTTTTTATCAATTTATTGTTAATAAATTTTATTATTCTTCTATTGAAAAAAAGAAATAATTTTTTATTATAAAATTTTGCTCAAAATTATTTTAAAAATAAAATTTAAAAAATATCAACAAGAAAATAATACAGAAAAAGTCTTGATGAGTTCTCACAGTGTTAATTTGATTTATATTCATAAACTAATAAAAAAAATAATAATCAAATGTTGAAAAGTTGAATTTAATAATGAATTTAATAAATTAATTTAAAGTTTTCATAGTATATACTTCGATATATATTTTTATTTTTATGAAGGCAATAGATATAGAGCTTTTGGCTAAAGACTGCTGAATAAAGTATCGAGTATATAAAGAAAGTATATCCATGAAAGAATTGAGGATGATATTTCTCGGCGAAAAAATAGTATAACATGATTCGATCGTGATCATTCTCTACAACTAAACAATTAAAACTTACCTGAGTTTGATTTATCGAATAGTCTTAATTGCTTCACAGCCCAATCTATACCCGAATATTTTTCATTCCTTTCATTTCCACTCAATCTGATAAAACTGTGAAAAAAACTTATGATTGCACTATCTCATCATTGAACTTCTTTAACATTTTTTTTTTTCTTTTATTTAATTAATTAATTTTTTTTTTCGTTCTTATTATTTTTCTTCCAAAGCATCTTGTATAAATTTACTTCACATTAATGTCTTCCATTATTCTTCCAAGTGTTCGATATATGACACGATGAATAAGACTACCCTTAGCTCTTCTTATCACTCATGTTCGAATTTTCATATTTTATCAAAATATATCTTCAAATATATTTAAATATTTATCGTGTTACAGAATAAAAATATTTTTCATTCTTTTTCAATTAATTTTTTTCTTTTATTCACATTGAAAATGTATGCAGTTGCTGCTGTTCACATATATGTAGATATACATGTCACATTTATTATTCAGAAAAAAAAAAAGAGAACTGTTGCCCTCCATGGTAAAAAAAAAAGATATCTTTATATAAAAAGGGTTGAAATGGAATTGTTTTTTTTTTGTTGAAACGTGGTCGATAGTATTTTTTCTTTTCATCTGTTGTGTTTCCGCATCCATTTCACAAACTTGACACGCACACAGTATTGTGGATCAAAGGGCGATAGACAGGGAACCAAGTTTGGGGTATTATATGCCTGAAGGCGTATCGAAAGGGTCATGTCCGGTAGTGGTTTCGTCACTTTGTACTTGTGTTGTCATGATATCGTTTTATTGCAATTTTATAACTAACAATCATAGGTTTATCAGAAATAATTATGAAATTATAGTCCATCAAAACTAATCATCACCAAATAAAAAATATTAAATAAACAAGTCAAATAAATTTTCAATTGTATTTACAAATATAATTAACTCTTAATTAATATTTGTGTAATTTACTAAAATTGATATTTGACCAAGTAAAATATAATTAACAATACGAACCACATGAATAATTATTATAAATAATTGGCTTAATTAAATATCAATATTATAAAATGACAGATAGGAACAATACAATGACCATAAGTATTATCAAACCACTAATTACTATGTTATTATAAAATTTAACCACGACAATATTGAAATTGCTTGTCAGTAATAAATTGTTAATGTCTAGTTTAATAATTGATATAAAGTGTTATTACTAGTTGGAATGTAATACGAGAATATTTGTGGTTAAATAAATTAATGAGACAATTCGTCTCTTGTTAAAACTTATATTTTTTGGGGGTTGAATGATGATGAGTTGTTTTTGTACATGGCACATTGATCAATTGTTTTTTTTTTTGTTTTTTTGTTTTCTGTTTTTGTGGAAAATGAAAGTAGTAGAGTGATGTATAGAGAAGAAAAAGAAAAATCTATATATAGGTATATTGTATCAGGAAATGATGAGTTGGGTCTGGTGAAAACACGACGACTCACGATATTTCAAAACTGAAAAGACCGGAATTTCCATTTTTACGGTCACTCGGATTAATCAACAATGGTCATCTATCTTTTTCACCCTATACAATAGTCATATTTTTTCTTTACTTATATATATTTTTTTTTTGTTTTCAATGAATTTTTATATGTATTATGTGGCTCCGAATCCCATCAAAATAATTCGTCTTTAGGATTACAAAGCGAAATCATATATGAAGATTTGTGTGTATCAACATGAGGATTTTATTTTTCTTTATTTTTTTGTACAATGAGTGCGTGCTTTTAAATATATTTTTCTAATTTTTTTTTTATTATATACTTATGAAACACATTTTGCAAGCTCACGAAGGCTATAAAAAAAAAAAAGAATAACTCTACAAATTTTATTTTAATGGAATTTTTATTATTATTATTTTTAATATATTTTATATTTAAAGTTATATAATTTTTATTTACTTGATTATGAGTTTTTTTTTTTTCCTTTTTCATATGAAAAACTTTTGTTAACTATAAAATAACGCAAAACTCAATTATTTCAAGTTTCTCTTATTTTATCATTCACGTATTTTTTATTATTACATTTTTTTATCCTTCAATATAAAATTCTTATTTCAAGACAGTTGATTTTTAATTTTTCATTAAATGAATTCTCTCATTTTTCTTCAGCAAATGCTCGTTTACAAAGCCTTTACTATTTCTTTTATTAATTTTTTTTCCTCTTTTACTGTGTCTTTCACACTTATTTTATATACCATCAAACTAAATTCAAAATTTCCTCATTAAGAATTCTATAAAATATTTGTATGTGTATATCTTGTTTTATTTCAACTGAGCACAAGATAGCTGTGAATAATTTTATACGACTTTTTAAATCCACATTTATACATCTTTTGCAATTACTAAGATCCACCACGTAGTTTTACCTCATTCCCAAATACTCTGTCATCATCCCCTCGGAAAATATCTAATCCAACACGTTCGAATATTTCACTCATTCTCTGTCAGACATGAAATAAATAAAGCACTAAATAATTTCATGTTTTATATATATCAAAAATATAATCAAACCTTCCCTCTTTTGTCTGTACATCCCCAATATTTTTTAGCATATTTTACCCGAGGCGATTTTTAACCCCGCAAAATATATCAACTTCCTTCATTTACTCAATTTGTATGAGTAATAAACACATTGAAATTTCTCGATAATTAAATATCGTATAAATACCAAAAGTTTTTTTATTTCATTTCAATTCGAAAGGGTGATTATCGTGAATGCCATAATATAATAATAATTCAAATATTTAAACGGAATAAAAAATTTTTAATGAGATATAAAATTAATTTTATTTTAATGAAAATAAAAAATGTTTTTTAAAATTAATAACACATTATCAGTAAAATAAAAAAAAAATAATAAATGAGTAAACTTCTTAACAGCTTCTTATCTCTTCATTTTTCTCAGTTGGATATCCAATGATATTTTCACGTTTGAAAAATAGTAACATTCCGTGAGCTCGAGTAATTAATATTAAACTCGTCTCTGATGTAAAAAAAAAAATTTATCATCAAGCTACATCTATAAAATAACGACCATCATCGCAAAAAAAAATATACTTGTATATAAAATTATATCAAGTTAAAAAAAAATAACATAAACTGAAAAAAAAAAAAAAGTATATGTAATTAAATATAAATAAGGGTGAAGGTTGAACTGAAAGTCGTTTTATTTTCAAGTAGAGCACGTCTCTTGCAATGAAAAGTTGCTCAGCATGATACTTTTATCTAGCAAATATATATAAACATTATATAGAAAAGAGGCATATATAGATTGTTGTCACATTTACAGCCGTCTGCACACCCTCCATTTATTTCATATAGATATTTATTTTTTTTCGTCTCACTTCAACTGCATTATTGGATGCGTTGTTATTGAATATAGGTTTTATTGAGCTACTCTATTGTAAATTGATAGCCCGACGTGTCATCCACATATAGATTGAAAGACATTGTTGGAAAAAAAAAGGGAGAAGGGTACAACCTAGGGGACACTAAGTAAGGATGACTACAAATAAAAGACGAGGGGGTGGAATATAACGGGGTCAAAAATACATACAAGTCCTCAAAAGGTGTATTTGTTGAGGTTGTCGTCTGTCGAAAACTGTCAAACTACACTATGTTGAAGTCTCTATATTAAATACGTGGTTTAAATTTCAATATTTGCTGTCATCAGTTTTATTTTATTTTTTCAGTCTTTCATAGTTATACCGATACTATTTTTACCTTTTATTCTTTTTTTTTTTAATTTTTCAAAAATGTGCAGATTCATCTGATGGGTTTAACTTACTGTCAAGCAAAAAACTTAGACAGTTATTTTTATATTTTATTTTTAACATTTTCACCACGACATGCAGAATACAAATATTTAAAAATAAAATATTTTTTTCTGCAGTATTAGCACCCATGTATTGGAGGAAAAAAAAAAGAGTAGATTGCTTTTTTTTAGATAGACAATAATATTTATTTATCGTGAAAATAATAAATAAATTAATAAAAAAAATTTTATTGTGTTTTTTTAAATTCTCAGTGTGTTTTGTCGAAATATTTCTAGTTATTTTTACGGCTATATCTTTTAAGAGACAGTAGAGGTATACGTGATAGAAGACAATAGGGTCTGTTTCTGTCGCCTCAATTGGTATCTTATCTAAAATAGAAAAAAAATACTGAAGAACAAAAAGAAAAAGTAGAATAAAAAAACTATATATATTTAGATGTGTGAGTGTAAAATAAGAAAAGAGTTGAAATAAAAAATAGTCACAAGAGAGTTTTTACGATCTACTTGAGGTGTTCAATGAAATCCACCGGGAAAAATACATTGATTTACAGGTTGCTTCACTGTAAATCCAACATAGTAACCAATCCAATTTTTTCAATCAGTTCTATTTTATTTTTTCTTATCTCTTTGCTTGATAGAGACTAGTAAACACCGTATAATAAACCTATATATGTGCTTAAGATATCAGTTATAAACACGTGAACATGACACGTGCACATTTATTGCTCATAAAAAAAAAATGCCATAATAAAAAAGAAGCAATTTTCCAAATGCTATTAGCTCAAAGAAAAATATGACACATTTAATAATTAATAATTTTATATGGTTTAATTTTTTTATGCTCTTTAAATAATATATATTAAATAATTCAATCAATTGCTCAAGTAACTCAAGTATAATTTAGAAATAATTAATATTTTATTTTATAAATTTTAACTATTGAGCTATCTACCTTTCACAAATTACATTCTTACTTTTTAAAGCTTGCTTCTTCTTTTTTTTTTCATTGTTCGTTTTTGAACACATCTCTCACCTTCAACGGGTGAGAAAATAAATTCTTGAAACTTTTACCCCATTCACTCTACGACCGCCACTCTTTTTCATCCTCATTCTCATCCCTCTTTTTAAACAGCCCCATTTTACCGTTGTCGGTTTTTTTTTTACTCGTTTTTATATGGTGGCCTATTTATTCTCGTTTGCTTTTTCATCCGATGCATTAAACGTGTTCGTCCTCCTTTTCTTTACCCTCTAAGTCCTTTTTTTTTCATAGCCTACAAGGCTGACCTCAATATATCAACGAATTATACAAATATTTTGCTTATTTTTGGTGGATTTTTTAAAATAGAAATTGTAATTTTATTCAGTTAAAACAAAAATTAGTATAATAACTATCAACAACGTATTTATAAATGATATCAATAATTTATTGTTATTAAATTTCAATAATTTTTAAACTGACAAATATAAAGTCTAACGTTTTTTTATTTTTTTTTTGCTTTTAGTTTTACCATCTGCTGGAGGCTAGCCAGGTGGCAAATAGTACTCTAATGTATAGGCATGTAACAGTATTTGCCCCAACGAATCGTGCTTTTCAAGAAACCGACTCCAATGACGAACATGGTGACCTCGTACTCTACCACATGTGTAAGTAATAATTAAACTTAATAAAAAAATATTTGAATGCTCTAATTGTTTTCAGTATCGTATTGAATAATTTATTTATCCAACTGATAGATGCTAGGAATTTAGTATATCAAATATCAATCGACACAAAGGTCAATCGGTATTCACTCTGGTCACGCAAACAAACCATAACTATATAGGCTGTTATCTAATTTCATGTGTTTAAGCATTATTGGAATTATCTAGTCTACGTGTTTGTCTAATTAAAAAGTTTTGATTTTGAAGTTAAAAAAAAAAATAGAAAATTTAACTTTCGATTACTCCATATTCTAAAGAAAGACATTTTGTTACCCAAAAAGAATAAATTATTTTTGTGATCATATCAATTAACCATTTAAATCCAAATTGATTAGCATTTTCAAGGCATGTTTTAAAAACTCTATCACAGCTACATTCTGAGCTGAAATAAATAAAACGAAATTAGATCAATCAGTCAATTTGAATAGTATAGAAAAATCATTTATAAATTAATTTTACATTGGAGTGAACGACCAATCATTGTGATACCCATATGCTGTTGTGCCAGGTAAAATAAAGTGTGGACAATGGTCATGTTCACGACAACACATATCTAATTCACGTAAAAATCCTAAATCATCATAATTTTTAGCATCGTTACCTGGTCCACACCATCTCGTGCCTAATAAAAAAATTCCCCATATTAAATCTCGCGATTAAATACTCAAAATAATCATTCACTTACCTGGAAATATTAGACTCGAATTTATACCAAAAGTACAGCTTATTAGTACAAAGAAAAATACACGTTTCATACTTGAAGAAGAAATAAAAAAAATTCACAATGGGAACAATTGCTTAAAATCAATTGTCGTTTATAAAAAGTTATTTAGCAATTTGAACGATAATGAATTTTGTTTTGTGGCTGACACTGTGAATTGTGACAGGATATTGAACAAGTTAACTTTGAAAACCAATTTAAACTGCACCTTATTTATATATGCATTTTTTTTTTATATTGTTTTGCATATTTTATTGAAACGTTAACATATTACGATTACTCAACACATAAATTTGTACATCAGGAGATAGAGCACACATTTCATAAAGAACATAACTAGCCCATAATTTTTTGTAAATAACTTTACTTTGTTTTAAAAGATAAATAATTTTTTTATTCATTTCTTGTAATCAGAAATTTTTTTTATGCTTGCAATACCTTTTTTTAAAATAAAACATTTTGTTTGGAGAATAAAGTAAAATCCTGCTACCGAATTGTCGTCAGTTTTGTCTAAACATTTTTGAAAATTTCTCTCGCATTTGCAGTGAAAGCTATAAACAAATAACATATTAATAGAAAATTACAAATAATTCAGGGTGATATATAGAAAATATTTTTTTTACATTGAATACTTAAAGTTGTTATGGAACCCATAAGTAGAATTATTAGGCGAAATGTAATAAGGACATTTATCATGTTCTCGGCAGCATCTATCAACTGCTTCATTTTCACCGAGGTCGTCGTCATTTTTAGCAATATTGCCGATGCCACACCACTTTGTCCCTTAAATTGTTTTATAATAAAAGTTATATCATAAACTTTTGAATAATTTTATCAATTACCTGGTACAATGAGACTTTGTGATTGAACTCCATTAATCAAAAAAATAACTAATATCGATAGACTCGAATATTCCATCGTGTAACTCGAATAATATTCGAATAGTTTTTATTATTTAAAAAAAATAAATAAATAACTTTTGTAACACGCGAAATAAACTATATGAAATGTCAATTTCATATACTGACTGACATATTGACGTTAAAATTTTATTAAAATAAAAATAAAATAAAAAACGAATAAACTTTTACAGCTGGATAAGCAAAAACATTTTTATTTTACGATTTATAAAATTACAATGTACGTAAGCAATTTTAAAAAATATTTATATTCTTATTTTTTTCATTTTTCTTTATTTATTAATTTCATTTAAAATCAATTTTGGTCATCAATATTATTTTATTAATTTCGTTATGCATTTGTTGGAAAAATAGGCAAATTTTTATTATCTTCATTAGCTTTTTTGTCTTCATTGTAATCAGATGATTTAATTAATTTCGCAGTATCATTTTCTAAAATGATACACTCTGTTTTGAAAGTAAAATAAATTATTTTTATCCAATTGCCATTTGATTCATCCAAGCATTTTTTAAAATCGCTATCACATTGACAGTCAGATCTAAATAAAATCGAGTATAGTATTTCAAGTTAGTTACATAAAATTATATAATTGTTTTATATAAAATACAGTTATTCTTACACTGTAAATTTCATTTGATTATAAAAATTATATTTCCTTTCTCCACTTGAGATGTGATGAGGACAGTGATCATGTGATCGACAGCATTTATCAACTGCCTCATCTTTCCCAAGATCATCAAAACTTTTAGCAATATTTCCTGGACCACACCACTTGGTACCTTATTTCAAAACATTGAAAAATAATTACATTCAATTCATTTAATGATAAAGAAATTAAATTTTATTTACCTGGAAAAATACCAAGACCTTCTATCAATTTTTTTTTTTCATTTGTCACATTTTTAAGGAGGCCAACAGCCTCATGAACTAAAACCGTTGGTCGAGTTAATTCTACAATTGAAATACAACTTGACATGACAATCATTACAGCAAAAAAATGCTTTTTCATTTTGTATTTCAATTTGTATTATATTAGTACTGGAATTTATTGATGCAAATAATGAAATTATAGTCTTGAATGCTTTTAACTTTAATATACATACGAGACAAGTAATTATTATGATTTTTCAAACGTGACGTTAATATTCTTAAAAAATAAATAAAAGATAAATAATTTTTTACAACCAGATAAAATGTAATATTTTTTATTTTACAACTTGAAAGATCACAATACGATATAGATAAATAATTCGTTAAAACATTTGTATATTGACGTTTTTTTTTTTTCATTTTATCGTTTAAAAATTTTAATGTTTTATTACTATGCATTCTTTAGAGGTGAATATTTATTTTTTAAATTTTTAGTTGAAAAGTTTAACTAATTAATTAGTCGCATTCATATTGTTATATTCATTATTTTTTACATTTTCCTGGTATTTCGAAGAATCCATTAATACTGCTTCACCATTTACCAAAGTAAAACACTGTGTTTTGACAGTGAAATAAATCTTTTTTAATAAATTGGTACTAGATAACGTAGTCTCATTGAACTTACTTAAGCATATTTTCAATGTTTTTTCACATTCGCAATCAGAACTAGAAATAAAATATCGAAATAATAAGTTAGTTAGAAAATCATTCATTACGTCATTCACTGTTATTATTATTACACTGTAAATCTCATTTCATTAGTAAAATTATATTTTGTTTGTCCACTCGTAACTCTATGAGGACAGTGATCATGTGATCGGCAGCATTTATCAACTTCCTCATTTTTTCCAAGATCATCAAAATTTTTAGCAATATTTCCGGGGCCACACCATTTCGTACCTGAAAACATTGAAGAACCATTACATTCAATTCATTTAATGATAAAGAAATTAAATTTTATTTACCTGGAAAAATACTAAGACCGTGTATCCAATGTTTTACATTATTGCTAAAAAACCCCGGAGATAATTCCACAAATGAAATACAGCTAATTGCAATTAAATAAAATTTTATCATTTTATTTATTATTAAAGCTAGAGTTAGTAGAGTTGTTAATCTTACTGATAAAATTGATCAAGTGTTATTAAGAAAATTTTAATTTTCATTTATATACGACAGTATCTATTGAAAAATTATAATTATGATTTAAAGCATGACGTAAATGATTTTAGAAAAACACCTAAGTAAATCTAAGTCATATTTAATGTCAAACCAAATTCATTATTCGGTTTTTTCTTATTGATGTCAAGTAAATAATAAATTTAATTAAAGAAACAAAAAATATTTAGACGAAAGTTCTTATGAAATAAAATATAATTTATTTATTTAAATTATAATTGTCTTTAAATTATTTTTTTATCAATTAAATATCTAAATTAATTATAAATTTAAAAATAATACGAAGAATAATTGTTTGTATTATATTTTTATGATATCGTTAAGTTGAATCATCATGCTTCCATCTTTCAAGGCACTCGATTCCTCCACTTTCAGCATCTGCACTCACTACTTTTTCCACTGACAAAGCAATTTCGCGTATAAAAGTTTAACAATTAGTCTGAAAACTTTCATAATTTCATAGCTTAAGTATCGCTATTTGAAAAAAAAAATTAAAACAAAAAAAAAACATTCTGAGAGAGAAAATAAGTTTATCATTTTGAATCTCTTATAAATAAGCAAAAAAAAAAAAAATCATTTACCATATACACTTTATTTTTTTTATCATTATTAATCTCATAATAGAAAATAAAAAAAAAAAAAAATCAGTTTACTAAGATTCATTTAAAGATAAATTTTAAAGCTTTCAATTATTCTTACTGTCAAGTGGGGCTTTAAACGTCGCAATCTTTTTATATTACGATAAGAAAACGTTTTAGAGTCAACGGTTTATGTCAAGGACAATAATGGGTGCGGTCAAAAGTCCTTATCGTTCACCTCCATTCATCAAAATTTTGCAATGACCAGACACTCAGATTCTTTTTTGACCCACTCAAAATCCTTTTATCTTTTCTAAATACCATACTATCTCACGAAATTAAATTTACTTTTGTTACTTCACTATTCATTTTTTACTTGTTCAAGTATTCATACATACTTCAAAGTATTTGAACATATTTAATATATAACAGATCGAAAAATAAAAATGAAATATTTAAATTTTTTTTCAATTTCAATTTATCTGTTTATAACGGTCAGTAAATTTTTTGTCTACATCTCATGACAATGCGAAATTCAAGTGCCAAATGGTGTCCATTATTGGACTGAGATTGATTTTCGGGTTGTGAAAATTTCAAGTGATGAAAGAAATAAATAAAAGAGTTGTACATCTTGTCTCAGCTGACGAAATTGAAATAAAATAAAATATAGAAATAGAAAAAAAAAAAAAAAAACGACATGGTAAAACCGAGGGAAATGAAATAAGGCGACAAGCCAAGGAAGGATCCTCAGTATATACCCCGTGGGAAATGTCGCCACTGCAGATTCTCTCTTTCTCAACTGATTCTTTGGGATCTCGTCTAACAATCAGGTTGAAACTCCACCTGGGAAAAGGAGATCCCTGAGAGGCTTCATGTTATATCAAAATATCCCTGGAGATATTCATGACGATGCCAATTATCAAATCACTTTGCAAAATAATTTTGAATAAAATTCAATTTAATTTATCTATTCTCGAAACACATGATTAAAACAATTCATCATGTATATTCATTAAATACAGTTGTAGTAGCATACAAATTTATGCAAGTTTCATTTTTAAATAATAAAGTTTTGAATCAGTTGAACAATCTTAAATCTTTTCAACGTAGTGTAAGAGTGGATAATAGTTTTACACATTGTACGATTTATCCTGGAAACAATGATAAAGTCTTCAAAGTAGTTTAGTTGATGATATGGGATTTAACCCGTTTAGTCTTTGAACCTTTCTGCTGAAAAATTCTTGTCTATCTTTAGACGTCATTCAGCTGGACCCTTCTAATCTAACTTTGCTAGAAAATTTATTCATGATAGCCTATCATTGATAGCTAATCTTTCGATACAGTTTTATAACAAAATTTTAATATATTGACTAGCGCTTTACTGTAATGCATTGATAATATAATTTTTTTTTCTTGTTAAATACTACCTTTGTCAAAATAATATATTTATTTTATCATTATTTGTTATGATTGTCATTTTTTTTTTTCAATTTATAAATACCTCATAATTTTAATTAACTTGCTAATAAACACAACGACCAAAATAAAATATATTAATGAACTTTTTCATAATATAAAAAATAAACGATTTGTTAATTTCTATTTCCATCAAAATTTTATTAATTTATTTTTTGATAAAAAAAAAATAAAAGCATGTTATCAATGAATCATTCATTATTACTCATTAATATTAAACACAGTACTTAGTATTCACATTAATTATATATACCAAAAACCAACAATTTCATTTTATCCATCAGTCTAACTCGTAAACATTCTTTCTCGCTCAGGCAATATTTTAACATGAAAATATTCCCATTCCTCCAAATTTCGAGTTACATTTAAATTAGTCAACGAATACATTCAAACGGATGTATATACTCAGTAATTACACGGAAATATAATTGGTAAACTGGTTGTGGATATGATATCACTCAGTTTTAGCTTTAACAAAATGCATGAATGCATTCAAAATTCGACACACGAATTAACGTGTATTTATAGAAAATGACAATGATTTTATGCTGGAATATTTTATAGTTTAATACTATAATAACAATAAAATAAAATTGGGTTGAATCGCAAAAATAGGAATATTCGGTATGAAATGCGCTTATAAATTTTTATCAATTGATTTTTCAAGAGAGAAAAGAGATGCGAGGTTTTGAGGATTTTAGGTTGCATGGCTTTAACGAAATTTATTTAGTTAAATAATTAACCTCCCATTAGCATGTCTAACCAATTTACAATTTTTTTTTTTCAATCATTAGCGTTTTGAAGTCTATTTTCTATCAGGTATCCAAATTATTCATTAAAAGGTTATTTATATATTTTTAAATTTCCATATTTTATCTGAAACGAGCATTAAAATTTTTAACTGAAAGAAAATTGTGTTATTGTTATTGAAAATTCAAAGAAAAAAGAAGGAAGCTGATAACAATAATAATATGAGAATATTTAAAAAAAAGAGCTGCAATTACTCAGTGAGGCATTGGCGGAAGGCAAAAGTTGGTATTATGGAGATTTTCATCGGCCAGTCATCAATATGCGCCGCAGGCGTTAAATTATTCGTTGGTTCGCGTGGCGTATTTTCCGTTTCTCTTTCCATATAGTAATTTTTTTCTTTTTATATTTTTATATCTATGATTTTTTAACCCTTCTTCCTTTTTTTTTTTTTTCTTTGACTTTACCATTCCATTGGAGACGCTTGAATTTTTATTTCTGTGCATCAGAGGTTTGCAAATGCCTAGTCAAGTAAAGTTTCACGGAATGAATGATGTATGAAATAATAATAAAATTCAAGAAGAAATTTAAAAAAATTCTATTTACCAAACTTTAAAAATGTCTAATTAATTTTCTATACTAAAATCACAAGTATATTTTAGTGAATTAATATCTCAATTGATTATTATTATTAAAATAGAAGTGAGAATAATATTTCGAGTTAATGAAACTTGAAGAACTTCCTCAATTTCTGGAATATCCCATTAAATACTCATAATGATAATAAAATATCAAAATATTCAAGTTTAAACTCATGTCGACTCTTATCATTAATTTGATACTCGTTTGTTGAAACACCGATTATACCTGTTCATTTTAATATTCACTTTAGCTGTTGATAATATGATTAACCTGATACATCTTTTCATTACGCGAATACTAAAAACTCTTAATACAATTAAATAATTAACTATTAATTTTTTTTTTGTTATATGAAAATAAAAAAATTTATTGTTATTCAAATGCATAATTATAATTGAATTGATATAACTTAAAAAATTAATTATGTGAGACGTTTCACGTGATCAGTCTTTCTACGTGAAGACTTGATAAATCCAAGGAATTGAAGCTCTGCAATAGCACGAGTAAAACGAGCTCTAAAGATAGAAAAAAAAATTAAGTTAAGGAATATTTTTCTCAACAACTAAATTCAATCAAAAAAAAAAAAAAAAAAAAAAAAAATTTATATATTTCAAGTTTTTTAATAGAAAAGGATACTGAATATTCGGATCAATTTCACGTTGCTCATCAGTTTGATCATTTGGACTGATAACAGTGAGAAATGCCTGGAAAAAATAGAAAAAACAATAGAAAATATTAATATAAAAAATAATAATAATAAAACACGTAGTTGGTTTGATAAAATTTAACGATATACATACATTTAATTTTAAGTATTGTACTTTGCTCAACGAGAACGATTTAGAGATAACTTTCAGAGGGTTTTTCATAGAGATGGTTACCGCAATGAAAAATACGATCAAAACAAGTAGCAGAGGGTTGAAATTAGTTTAACATAGTTTGCATGAATGTATCGTAATGATTACTGCAGTTAAAAGTAGCTAGTGGTCATGCATGAATTATGAATAGCATGATTTAAGCCACACTGTGGCATATCAAATTCTTTTTTTAATAAATAAAAATAAAAAATTACTCTATTATATTATAGTTAAATAATAAAAACTATAATTACGTGTTGCACGATAGTCAAATTAACGTACAAACGTTGCAAATAAAATAAAAGCGTAAAAAATAAATAAAGTATCATGTTTTACCTGTAACCAGTCGTACATATTGATCAGTTTTCTTGACTCCAAATGGATCTTGTAAATAATACTAAGGTCAGGTAGAGTCGGTTGAATCGCCTCGTCGTTCTCCAATTTGCAACAGCCACACTATTCGAAACCGAGTGCAATATACATTTTAAACAACTTGAATTTTTGGGTATGGGAAAATTTGCAATTCAATGACTTCGTTTGAAAGTAGAATATCACTCAATTCCATTCGTATAGATTATAAATATATATATTTTTTTTTCTTTTGCAATGGAAAAATAGAAAATAAATTTTAGTTAGTTTTTCACTTACGTTGATATATGTTTGAGGATTATTAAGACCAGTGTGTATAGCTGTTCTCACTGAACCTCGAAGATGATGCTTTGCTATGTATGCATCGCTGAAACAAAATATTTCACTTGTTGGCAAACGATTTGGATTCTCAAGGTGTACAGCAAATACACTATTGTTGAGATAATCAAAAAGATCTATTTGAGCTTGCTTGAAAGGTGAGCGTGCTTGTTGCTGTGACATTTTTAATAATTTCTATAACAAAAAAATATACATTATATTTGTGATGATTTTTTTATTTAATTAAAAATAATCAACTTACCTCTTTCAATTGTTGTCTGCTTAGCTTGTCATTAACACTAACAGTTTCTGACACTGTATTAGATACTTCAAGACTTGCATCTTTAATAATTTTAATATGTTTTTTTAAATTAATTTCAAAATCTTTTAAATTTGATTTATTATCTGTTTCAAGTATTTTTACAACTTTTTCAAGTTTTGTTAAAAGTTCTTCTTTCGATGAATAATTTAACAATTGTAAACAATTTTTGTACTCTTTCATATCAACAATATCGCAAGTAACAGCCTTGGCATATACTTCACGAAGCTAGAGTAAATTAAACAACATTTTAATAATTAAAAAAAAATATAAAAAAATTAAATGAATATAAAAATACAAAAGCTCTTAATGAACTGAATGCTAATGAGTATAAATATTCTTGTTCAGCTTTTAGAGCTCTTTTAAAATTTTGCTTTAATAAGTAAAATTCTCTTGTGCAAATCAACTTAGTTAAGTACCTGCTTTCCCAGTGGTGAACCAGGCAGCGAAAAAGTCAATGAATGAAGACACTTTAATACAGTAAAAAATCCATCCATTGTATGTTGAAATTTTTTTAAAAGTTCAACAATTATTTTTTTAAATTTAGACAAATCAATATTATCAATATTTTCATTAATTTTATTAAAATATTTAATAACTGATGGTAATTTTTTTAAGTCATTAATATCATTTAAACTTAATTGATCAAATCGTTCATCAATATCTTTATAATTACAACAAAGTGTTGAAAAATTATTTCCATAAAAATGTTGAATCATACAGAGCTATGGAAAAACAATACATTCAAGTCAGATAAATTTGTGTATAAAATACGTTGATATTATTTTGAAAATGACAATTATATACCTTGTAACCCTGTAGAAATGCATAAACAGAAAAATCATAAAACAAAAATATATCTGTTAGCAATTGAAATGCACGTCCTGTCAACATAAATGGAGTTTTACCTGACAAAACAGTACCTTCAAGTATATCTGACAAACTTGTTATTTGTGTTGGTGTATGAAATACCTGTCAAGTTAAAAAAATATGCATGTTATGTATAAAAAAAAGTAGAGAAAAAAATTTATGACAAAAATAATAAAACATGATATTGCATAGAAAAACCGTGTGTATGAGTTTTTTCTCAATTTAAATAAACCAATTAAGAAGGTAATCTGCCACACAGTCCAAGCCAATGCTTTTACTTTTAAACTACCCTCACGTAAAATTAGCAATTCATATTGTTTCTCGCATTTCGTTTTCCATCCACTGCGCTAGAACGTTTTGTTTGCCATTCCAGTGACAATAGAAGTAAATGGAAACGTGTACGTAAATTTACAATTTATTTTTTTATTTTTCATGACCATGTGTAGATATTTTCATGCAAATTTTTTAAATGAATTTTTTTTCTTTCTTTTAATTATTTAATGAATTTTTTTTTTCAACTTACTTGAACTCGTAATTTAGATGTGACATCGTAAGACAGAGATCTGTGAACAACATGAAGAGTTGTTGCGACTCCAAATAGAAGAATGAATTTTACGCTTCTTGAATAAGAACTAAAAAGTTGAGAGAAAAATTATAATAACAATTAATTATTAAATTAGCATTCATTAAAGTAATTTTTTCAAATTGTTTATGTACCTGAGTATTAAAATAAAATCACGTAAAACTGATGAATTAAAACTTTCAAAATCAGGAATAATTATAACAAGTGGAGTATTTTCTTCGCAATATTCTTTGTACCAAGCTTCAAGTACTCGAAAATTACATTGATTTTTCTTAAATTCAGTTTCACAATTATCAGTTGGACTATTAAGTAATTGATATATTGTTTCTTCAACTAAACTTTTCATACTGATTGAGTCTCTTGACTGTACAAGAGCAATATGATTAGTAATACTGCTAAATTTATCAGTTAATTTGCTAAATAATACTTCATGATCAGGAAGATTAATACCAGTCAACAAAATAGCTGTTTGTATTTCTTTTAAATAGTTATCTGATGTATCTTCTTTAATATTTTTAACGTATCCATGTAAATCAGACAATATTTGTTTAAACATATCATTATTAATTTCCTAAAATAAAATAACAACAATAATAAAACTCGGATAATTCATATACAGCTATGAACGATGGAAAAATAAATTTACCTCAGCTGCATTTTTAATAGTGAACCAGGCTTGTTTATAAGCATGATACCAAGGTTCATCAGGGGATGCATCAACATTTTTCTTTTTTCCACGTCCAATTTTATATTTTCCGGGACGACATATATAACACTGTGATAATATTTAAAAAAACGAAAAAAATTGAAATAACATTTTTTTTAAAGTGTACTCATTATTATCCAACAAAATAAAAAACAAGTACATAATAATATTATATCTTTGAAAAAAAATAATAAACTGAATTTTTTAATGAAAAAAAATTAATTAAATTTTCATAAAATAAAAAAAAATAATAAACTTGACTTAACTTTAAAAGAAAAATGTAAACAAAAGGTAAAATTTATTATTCAAATGAATAAATTTTAGTTTATAAATTTCAAGGTAAAAAGAAAATTATTTTTTGAATAAATTAAAACTAATTAAAATAAATTTTATCAACTAAAAATAAAAACAACAATTAATATTAAATTTTTTGATAAATAAATAATGAATAACAAATCAAGTTAGGTTATGTTTAGCTATGCAACAAGTTGTCAAATTAGTTTGTTTACTCACCTTTGACACAAAGACGTTATCCATTATTTAGTAGGTATGTGAAATAATTTAGATAGCTAAATGATTTTTCTATAAATATAAATAAATCGTAGTGGAAATTAAATTCTATTAAATTACTTGTGGAAACAAAACTACTTGCTTTTTGTGCTCACTTTTTAACCGAACTCATATATGTAAACTCTTTGCTCACATATGTTAGTATATATCATTTTATATAAAAAGTAATTTTGTGTTTGTGACAAACAGCTGTTTGTGGACACTGCTGCCACCATGCTCCAGTTTGTATATATTTCGTAAACTTTGTCTTATTCAAAACTAACTTTGCAGCTGCTTACGACATATTTTCAAATATAATTCTCGTAATATTTTAACATCTGCCATTGCCATTATAACTGCAAAAAGAAATTAAACAAATTAATATTATCAATATTTATTAAATTATAATTTATTCAATCATGCTTTTATTCTATTTACATTTATTTTTCATTTCAATATTAAAAAAAGCTAAATTTGTAATTTAAATATACGAATTTTATTTTATTTTTTTATCGTTATTTAAATTTTCAAGTTTTAAGAATTTTTAAAAAATTATAATAAAAAATAGTAATGGTAGTGGATATTGACCATGCTAATGTTTATTAAAATATTCTGAATCATTCTTCTTTTTTATTCATTTGTCTTGTCTCACGAATTTTTGTTTAATCATTTGAATTCCAAATTCTTTGAATCAACGAGAAAACAATTGGTTGGATAAAATAATTAGCATCTGTATACAGAATAGAGCCGTGGGAATGAGAATGTTTTTAAGTGGCAAGATGCTGAAACTGTAAAAGAGAATTATATAATGGATAATAAAACCAGATGCTGTGTTTCGTCAGTTAAATCTTTGATGAATAGATTTGTATTCTGTATTATAAATTAAAATTTAAACTTGAAATTCAATCTGCAAATTTATCCGATAATTGATTTATGAATATTTTCCTATGTTTTAATAATATTTATACAAACAATATCAGTTGAATTGATTATTTTTTTATATCATTAGTAACATTTATTTTTGTTTTTAATTTCGTATCTTGATGTTTATATTTGTGACATTTAAATTTTTCAAATCGATGTATATTGATTGTATAAAAAATATATTCATTGTTTTTTTTTTTTTATTTTTTAAATCTGATGATGTATAGTTAGTGTATGCAAATAAAAAATATATCAAAGCTTTGATATTGGAGAATGAAATACGAGAAACATGCGGGTGCTTTAACTTTCAGTTGAATTGAAAAAGTATTCTTCAAATATTCTAAAAGAGAAATGAGATTCAGTTATAATAAAACGAGAAACTTGAGAATAATCGGATACATTTTTTTGTTTTTTTTTTTTTTTTTTTATACTGCAAAAATTTTCTCGATCTCATTTCTGACCATTAAAAAAATTTATTTAGAACAAGTATTGTTATTTTTTTATTGAAAACTAAATGAAGAAAATAAAACTAGTAGAAAGAATTTATGAAAATAAAAATTTATCCATGTAAGAAGATTAAAATAATGCAAATTGATATAGTAAAATTTAAATTAAATTTTTTTGTACAATTTAAAGCTTTAAATTGCAAAGAGAAAGAGGAAAATAATTACGTTACTGGGGTATGTAGTTTTTTTTTTTAAAAAAGGGTGAAGGTATTGAAAACAGCAGAAATTGACAAGAACATTTCGCTCAGTATTTATGAGGTCTGCATCGATAATCGTTTGGTCGACTGGCCAAAAGATTAATTCACCCATTATTCCGTGATGCATTGTTAAATTTAAAGACAAGTAACATGGCATATTGAAAGGCACATTTATATTCTTTTTTTTTATATTTATTACATTGTACTTTGTATATAAATTTTCCACTGGAAAAGCGTCCAGCTATTTCATATATAATTTATATTGAAATGAAAATATATAAAATTCCAGGCAAATAAAAAGAATGTAGCAGTGAAAAAAAATTACCCTTTTATTAGTGTATAGATGTCACAATAAGAAGAAAAAGAAAAAAATAATATAATTGCAATTGGAAATGTTAAAAGTGGCGTGAAATGATGTACATTGAGTGAGACAATTGTAGCAAATTATCTTGCTTGTGAAGATGAAGAAAAATATAAAAAATAAAATAAATAATAAAAAAAAAGTTTAAGAATCGCAAAAGGGCAATGAAAACTCTGGTTTTCCGATGCGATCATCCATGTTCAACTCGTATAGAAAGTCGTTGTTGCTGATTGCATGGACGATTGTAAACGAGGTAAAGTCTTGAGTGCCATCGCACCATTTTGACATCAAGAAAATGAAGGTGTATGTGAGCAACATGGCAATCTCATTCTTAAGATCAAGCCAAGAAGTTACAGGGGATGAAACAATTTTATTATTATTTTTTTCTTCGTTTCCGTCGCGATCTTATATACAAGTTTTAAAAAAAAAATAAAATTGTAACTTGTGTTGCTGATGTCACTTGAATTTTTTTTTATTCTGTTTTGCTGTGGGCGTAATCGAAGTTACTTTTATCTTGTAAAAAAACTACTGTATAGAAAATATTAAAAAAAAAAAAAAATACTTTTTGCCCGAGGGCATTTTCACCCCTGATATTGTACCATCACCGCAAACTTTTCTTGAATCTTTTAATAACGTTATTTTTAGTTGACATAATCGATAAAAGCCCAAAAGAAAAGTTATGTTATTCCTCTTATTTAAAAAAATACTTTTCTTATCAACAATAAAATGAAAATGAATTTAAAAAACAATAATAATAATCGTGTTTTATTTATTTTATGTTGCAGCTAATTTACCAAAAACCCTTGATGAAATGGGTGATTCAATTTCATCAGAACTTGATGGAAATCCACCACTCTGGGTAACGAGAAAACGAGCATATCCACATGATGAAATTTATATTAACAACGCTAAAATCTTAGAGGGTAGTAACTTTAAGTCAACGATCAAATTACCATCTGGAGATGTCAAAACACAGGTACGTTAAATTAAAAAGAAAAAACTAGTTCATTAATATTTATAATATCTTTATAATATTATATAATATCGGAAAATTTGACTTTAATGACCTTCACTTTAATGACTTACACGTTCCGATTTGATCCGATCAAAAGCATTACTTTGTCGATAAATTCAAAACTTATAAAGCTCAATTAATCCTTCTCTAATCACCATAACCCTGTTAGTTTAAAAAATTATACTCAATAATTAAAAAGAAAAAAAAAAAATCTCCAAGTTTATATCTTATCTTATATATATTTTTAAGAGAAAAAAAATTTTAATCAAAAATTTTAAATACAAAGTTTGCGATATAGTTTTTTATTTTATTAAAATTATAATAATGATAATAACAATAATAATAAATAAGTAAAAAAATTAGCATTGCTTTAGTAAATTTAGTTTCATACTTAGTGCTCAACGACAATCATGAAAATCCGATTAGCAAAGTGCAATTATAAATTTTCAACTAGTGAGCAAGGAGACTAAATAGACAAATTTAACTCAGTTACACACGTAGACTTGTTCGAAACTAACATAACTCACTCTTCTTCATTTGTATATATTTAAACATAAATTTATTAACATTAAATAAATTGAAAAATAAAATTTTGAATTATTCGTATAAATATTTTTACTTTTAACTGATTTTTCAATTAAAATACGACTAATGAATAATGATTAATTTAAATTTATGCATATAGTTTGAATTTTATTTATGTGAATTATTATTTACATATATGTAAAATATACAAAGTGAATAATGCTTTTGATATATTTCAATATGAAACTTTGATTAAGAAGTAGTGAATAATCATGATTTACTTCAGTCATTATTGAAAAACCTGCACTTACTCAATCTGGTTTTTAAAAAATCAAAGAATACTATTTTATAAATTACATTTTTATTACTTCATTAAAAAATATATATATTTTTTTTTTCCTTTAATTATGGTATAGAGAAAAAAAAAAAAATCTGTAAGCATCAATTAAATTTATTCTAATTATTCATATAAAAAAATGCTGAAAACTTTTTTTAGCATCATTTGAGGCTGTTGAGTATTAAAAAAAAAAAAATGAGATATAGGCTTTTGGGAAAACCCTCGAGGCGTAAAAATAAAAGAAAGAAATTCACCCCTTAGTAACAGTTATTTTTTTTTTTTGCATTTTTTATTCTTGACGCTTTTTTCATTTTTTTATTTTGTTGAGATTTGTTTGGGGTTTGTAACGGGATATATAAAAAAATAGTATATTTCAGAATTAAAAATTCGTCGTAGAGAAAAAACAAAACCCCAAAACATCGTCAACATTTTTCAACTCGTTTTGAACCCTTACATTTTTTAGCTGTCTATTTTAACTTGAGGATAAAAATTTTCTCTTTGTTTTCTTAAAATGAAAAAAGGGATAATAAAACGCTTGTTATTTTTCACTGTGTCAAGATAAATAAATAATAAATAAATCTAAATTAGAATAGAAAAATATTAAATTAATATTAAAGAAAAAATGATGCCATTTCAATTATTGTTATCATTTCGGCAAAATATAATTAGATCAATTCACGAAAATTAACAACAAACAAAATATAATATATAAAAAAAAATAGGGTAAATAAGAATAGTAAAAAAATAAAAAACACATCAGCATGACCAGAGGTATATCATAAATTCATTGATCATCAAAAAGCCTTATCTTTGTCGGATGATTTTACCATATAGAACTTCGGACCACCTTTTAAACTTTTATATAGTATCTAGTACATAACCGTCTTCATGTGTCGTCTTTCATTTTTTTTTGTTCTCTTCTATTCCTATTTGATCTTTTTTTTTGCTATCTTTTAACCCTCACTGGTATCCGCACTTTATAAATCGATCCCTATACACTATACCATTTATACACATTCGATAATCGAGTAATCTTTTGTCACCCACTTTACACCTCTTTTTTTTTTCACTATACTACTAAAAGCTATTTTCAAACAAGGTTGGAAAACTCAATTTTTTCTTTATTATTTCGTTTTTAAATCGAAAAATCCCTTTTTACTTTTTTATTTTTTATTTTTACAAAAGGACAATCTATTGTACTCTTTATTACTTTTATTATTATTATTTTAAATGTAATTTTTGTTTAATTTTTTTTTCGTGATAATGTTCAGGATGTACGTTGGTCATATTGACTTGTGTATTACTTATTCACATAAAAAATTGACTTATGATACGACTCGTAATTTTCAAGCATTTATGGATAATAAATGTCGAGAGGTATAAAAGTATACCGAGTAATGCAAGATATAATATTAAGCTATACAGAAAATGTTGAGAAAATGAAATTATCGAGCGACAGCCATTGGCAGTTGACTGAGTACTATATATTTACTAAGACAGGGTAGTGTATAACTTCCCTTTTGTATGAATTCATTCATGTATATATATATTTTACAATTGTACATGTAATTTTCAGTGTAGTATGTATTTTCTACTGTTATAAGTGTAAATATCATATTAAGTGAATAAACGTTCAACAGAACTTCCGGTTTTACTTGCTATATAAACTTTATGCCGGGCTTTGAGCTTAATGATGATGAATCGAACTAAAATGACGAACATTTCAAGTTTTTCTTAATTAGATTTTTCTTTTACACTTTTTATTTATGAATTGCAAATTTTCAACGGACTAGAGTAAGGCAAAGAAAAAAAAAAGCAAAGATTGCTTCACAAAAAAATATCTTTGGCGCCAGATCGTCGCGACGCCAACAATCTCATGAAATAAACTACCCTCTTTTAAAGAATAATGTTAAATTCAATCATTAGTTGGATCTAAATTTTATTAATCCTCGACAAATAATAATAATATCAGTATTATATTTTTCAATCATATTGAATGTGAATTTACTGTCGATATATTTTTTTTATTGTTATTATTTCGATTTTTTATTCTTTTATATGATAGTGGACTGATGACAGTGAAAGAGATGAATAAAAAATAAAAAAAACTAGCTGTGCCAAGAATTTAAAAATAACTCTTTGTCTGTTTTTCATTTAAGAATATGAGAGCAATCGTCTTGCACACACTAATGCCAATTGTTTTTTTTTTTTTGCGTTCATTTACTTTTTACCTTTTATCATTATTAATTTTTTTTTTTTTTTATATCCATATATCTCTTTTATTTTCACTTTATAATAATTTCTATATATTTTTTCTCTTTTTTCTTTCTGCGTCTTGGCAGGTGAATAGAAAAGCTTGTACCGATTTCAAAGATTAATGTTCTCAGCTTGGCTTATGGGAATATTGGCGTACCATTGGTTTTTCAATATGAAAAAAATTGGTCATTTGAACCCTTCAATTTTTGAATGAAAAAAATACCATGGATTACTTGAATAGGTATATTCTTATTCAGAAATAAATTCAGCGTGAATTTTTTTTCTCTTGCTTTTTTGTTTAAAAGAAAAAAAAAAAAGAATAAGTTCTTATTTCAATTTGTCGATGAAATATTGGACAAATTGAATTTAACGGAATATTAGCTTTACCAGGGATATTTTATTAAATTTATTTTTTTATTTCTATTTATTGGAGGATTTTTTTATGACTAGTTGAATGACTCGAGTGAATAAAAATCGTTGAGGCTTGACTTTGGGGATTTACTTTACTTGCTCAATCTATTATGAATTACATAAATAAATAGTCTGGTTTCACTTTACAAGACTACACCAAAGATATTAAATTTAAATTAAAAGATAAGACAAATATATACACGTAGTATTGTGTACTTATATTATTTAAGGTTGAGAAAGACAAGGCCAATGGTTATTTTCAGTTTTTTATATAAATTTTTTTTCTCTTGCAAAAGCTGGTTGCTCTTGGGGTAATAACCATCGAGGTCAGGATCGTTATACCCCGGGCAGTCTCTAATTGAAAAAATACCAAAACGTTATTTCCCTACTGCGATATATACTTTTCTTTCTTTTTTTTTTTTTTCCTTGATATTTATCTTATTTTTATTTATTTGTATTTATTTATTTATTTTACTTTATTTTATTCAATTCTCATGGTTGTACTCTGTCGACGACAGCCGTTTAGGATTTTACAGGACGGAAAATTTAACCGTTTCGTGCCTTGAAAACAAAACCTACCATATTTTTTTTTGTTAAATTTTTTACTCATTCTTTTTTATTTCAATTTTTCTTTATCTGGGTATTATTGTTGCTATTACTCTTTTTAATTTACAAACCTTTGTGTTTAAATATATCCAATAGACCACATTAAAAAAAAAAACAAAACAAAATTGATGAAAACCGTTATTTTTGCGATAAAAAAATTAAAAAATATCAAATTTACATACAAAAAAGTTTGTATTGTTTAACAAATAAAAATTCTCGAATTAATGCTACCAGAATTCATCAGTTGCAGTTTTGAAACTTATCAAAAGAAAAATAAAAAAATCATGCAGAAAGTTTTGAGTGCATGATACTTGATATTATAAACTTTAGTTCCGATCGTGCGCAATATATTGATAAAAGTTTCATTAAAATTTTTGATGCATCAATTTATACTTGAGAAAATAATATGTGATAAATAAAGTTGAATGAATTTAACAGTATTTTCATGGCACACATGATTTCGCTTAAATCACAAGGGATGAGAATAAATAGGGTAAATTATTTTTATCCCTTTTTTTATCCTTTCAAAAATCCTGAATATACACAGATTTATAAAATAATAAAATATATTCCCATGAATTTTCTTATTTATACCTTTTTTTTTCATTTATTCATAGTAATTTTTATTTGTGCAATTTTTAAACATCTAAATTTTTACAAATGTCAAAAGATTACAAGGGTTGACACGACAACAAAGATTTCATGTTCTTTGTTGATGACAAAGAAAGATATAATGAAAAAAATAAAAAAATAACGTGATTTTAACTTGAAAAAAATAAATAAATAAAATTTAACAAAAAAAAGTAGTACGAGTCACTATTTGGTCAGCCACGTTTGTTGAAGTTCGTTGGCCTTAGTCATTTTTTTCTCGTCGTTTTATATTTTATAAAACTTTCTTTTTATTTTATTCTCTATATATTTTACCTTCTTTTCAACCCTATACGGTGTGAATAAATGGGACACGCCTGTTCCGTTGAAACAAGTAGTGTGCATGTGCTTCATTGCTCATCTTTCTGTATATAAGTGCGTATATACATGCAGTTATTGTACTTTTACTGAGCTAAAATACGCCAAGAATATTAAAACAAATGATATGTAAACTAAATATTCTTTTTTTTAATAATGTAAATTTTGATCAATCTTATTTACCCTTGACAATGATAGAATATTAAATCAAGAATATACTCTGTGCTTATTTTACTAAATTATTTTTTATTTTATTTTCAGGTACTCCATAAAATCTCAGACGTTCTTGAACCTATTCAATCTATCTCACGCGAGTCACCAATTTACAATCCAAATGCATTTCAATTTTTAAATCAAAGTGACAGTCTTAAACTTGGAAAGCATAGAATTCGGTAAGTAATTTATGTATTTAATTTTATTTTTAAAAATATATAAATTAATTCATAACATAAAGGAAAAAAAGTTTTTTTATTATTTTTTTTTTCATCAAAAAGTAATGAAATTTATCAATTTGTAAAAAGAAATTAACATACTTTAATAAATCATGAATAAAACTATACATTTTTTTTTTTTTAACTCACTAAAAATATTAAATAAATAAATGAGTGTTAAAAGTATCAGATAAAAATGAAAACAATGAAAAATAAATAAATAAAATTTTACTACACCGGGATAAACGATGCTGCTTGTTTTTCGTTCCCATAAATACACAGGGGGTTAAAAAAAATAAAGGCTGGGAAAGTGGAAGTACATAAAAAAAAAATAAAGAAACCCCAGCTGAGTTCGAAGAAAATTACGAAAAGCTCTCGCGCTTTTAGATGTCTATGCAAAGGCAATTTTCTACCTCGAGAAAAATGCCTGGCTCAACAATATATATACATTTTTATTGTAACTTGAGAATGTCAGTGTGTTGCTTGAGGGGACTATATATACATTCAGACAATTTACGACAAGAAAAACAATTTTAAAAACAAATAAATAAACAAGATAAATATATTTAAAACAAAAAAAAAGTTATTATAAGCTTCTTCTTCTTTTTTTCTTTTTCATTTATTAAGATACAATAAATTTATAACTAATTTTTTCTTTGTGTTTTTTTTCCTCTCTAGTACATTCCGCCAGTGTGTTTTAAATAACAACAAGGAAGATATTTTCAAACAAGACGGAGGCTATACTTTCTTCATACCCGATGAAGAAGGATTCAAGGTAAAAAAAAAAAATTATATTTCATTTGAATAAATAAATGCATTCATAAAAAAATGTACATTCAAAATCAATAAATTTTCAAGATTAAAATTGCGAATAAAATTTTTAGATATAAATCAAAATATATATTTTATTTTTACTAAAATTTGAGTCTTTGTAAAATAGTATATATTTGCATCGATGAAGCTTCGTGAATTTTGCCTTGACGCAAAAACGTGATGTGAAATATTGAACGATAAAGGCATCAAAGTCACTTGACTCTCGACATTTCGTAAACGTGAATCGTGCCTCCACGACTGCAACACATTTTTCTGCACCTAGGTATTTTTTTTTTCACATTCATGCAAACGTAAAAATTCCATACCTTCAAACACATCAACTGCCATTTTATCGAGCTTTTATTTATTTTTTTTTTTTCATAGTATGTGCCTCTGTTCACCTATTCATTCGACGTTACTTATAATTTATAAAATACAAAATGGCATGTAGAAAAATCTACAAGCCAGTTGAGTCATTGATTTCCATTTAAACACGTCAAAATGTCAAAAGATCCGAATATCAAAAACGGTTAAAATGATAATAATAAATTGATACTCTATATAGTAATAAATTATTAAATGAACTGTTAAATTCGACAAGTAAAAATCAATCTAAAATTATTAATTCATAGATGAACGTAACGAATTGAAAAGCAAATGATTGAATCACTTGAAATACTAAAAATTACTTATTTATTTTGTTTTCATTGGCATTGAATTAAACCGATGTTTTATATAGACAAAAGGGTTGAAAGCAATTTAATCAATGTTGTTTGGTAAATATCTAAATAGGAAGTTGCATAATACTGGTTGTTTTAATGGACACAAAGGTAATGCAAGGGGAAGGCATAAGGAAGAAAACAGGAGAAGTGTAATTAATGCACCTTGGTTAATTCAATATTTGCGTACGAGCCACAAAGCATTATATGCTTAAAGTGGATTACCATGTACTATCACAGTTAATTATTTTTTTAGAATAATTTTTAAACTGATAATAAAATTATCATTATTGATTATATGTTTAATAAAATATTAAAAAAGATTATTAGTTTTTAAATATTCAAATTTATTATAAAACAAAAATGTAAATATATATTACAAAAGGAAAAATAGAAAAAAATTTAAATGTAAATATGAAAAGATAAAAGTAATAATAAAAATAAAAGTAAAAATAAAATTTGATTTCTAATAAAATCAGAATGATAGAGGGAAAAAAAAGACATTGTAAAATAGGTGTCAAAAAAAGATAAGAAAATTTGAACATAACAATAAGCAGTGAAAAATCAAATCAATAAATATATATGTAGATGCATTCGAGTATCATTGACTATTCTATTGTGGCTGCACATTTGCACTTTGCAAAATTGTTTTATCGATTTTCAAGTGAAATTGAACAGTATTATTAGCATAAATTTTTCATATATAAAAACCTGATAAAAATAAAAAAAAAAAATAAAAAGAAAAGAAGTATTATGATGATTTATTTATTTTCTTATTTTTCAGTCACCATTTAGACCAAATAAAGTTGATCGTCAAGTTATTGATGGGCACGTTGTTCCAAATCATGTTCTTTTTACTGCACCAACACCAAATGATAGGCCCTATGAGACACTTGCAAATACTGATAATTTCAAAGTCACCATTAGTTTTTTGATTGATCCAAACAGCAAACGAAGTAAGTGTTATTTTATTTGATAAATAAAAAATGTATTATTATTATTATTAATTTTTTTAGTGTATGTCAAGTCAAATACACTTGTTGGTGATGCAGCACATCCTACTGGTGTTGTACTATCCGAAATAGTAAAAGCAAATATACCAGTTAAGAATGGAGTTGTTCATTTGATTCAACGACCCTTGATGGTGGTTGACACGACAGTACAGCAGTTTCTCATGGTCAGTATTATCGTGTTTATTATCATTCTATCAACAGGTTTATGTCAAAATTACAAAGAAAAATTACCAAAAAATATATCAACTATATGATAACATTAGCTCAATCAAGATTTAAAATTTGACAAATAAAATTGAATCATATATACAAGTATAATACAAATTAATTAAGTTAAAATATTTTTGTAATTAGATAATGTCATTGTTAAAACAAGTTGATATTGGAGAGTAAATTTGTGGTAATAATATATTGCCAACTTTGACATACAAGTCACTCTCTATCTCTAAAGTTAAAGACACTATTATTGCTTGATAGTTACATATATTGCTAATAGAGTCGACCACTAATTGTGGTCCTTACTCAATGGTTACATTAACCATCCAAGTGCAATATAATTTAGCTAAAAGCCACACCTTAAAGTAATTTTTCATGAAAACAATTTCATTTATTTTTTAGGGTTGCCTACGACAACCACATAATAATACAGTAATATCAAATTATCTGTTAAAAAAAATAGATAAATTGTAATAATTTTTCTCTAGACGATCACGTCAAAACAATGTCATTTCTCTTCTGACAGCCTCACACCCAATTACGTACATTACGTTGTGGCAAATAGATGACACGTAAATTTTACATCCCCTTCTGATTCTCATTGTCCTCATACCATTTTGCAACTTACTTTGATGGATACCAATTCAAATTGATTCAAAGTTGATTTGATTTTTAATTGCGTATTTTATTTTTTTTTAAACGTAAAATTATGTTTTAGTCTTTTGTGAATTTTTTCGTCACAGAAGCATAATATTCGAGTCTTTTTTCTTCTATATCATAAAATAAAAAAGATAAAAAAAATCACTCAAAGAATTTCTTTGAGCATACAACAGATCGTCAATACTTGTATTCATGAATAATTGGTTTGTCAAATTTTTAAATCATCTATGAAGTTATGAATAATACTCAATTGAGCTTCATATATATATCAAATAAATTCTTAGAATTTTCTTCGATTTATAAATAAATTTGATATAAATTTTTTATAATAATATTTGTGCATATAGTCAGCAAAGATGAACGAATTTGTAGCACGTAAAATGCCTTCTGTCAGCACCTCAATCACATATATTATGCTGGATCAAAAACTTTAATACACAAAGCAATTGCACATACTTGATTTTTCACTAATCTAATTTTATTCTATCTTTAGCATGTAATTTCATTCGTTTCTTAAGAAAATAAATGTATGTATGTTTGTAAAGAAAAAAAAAAGCTTTTGATCCAGTATTAAAAACAAAAAAAAATAAATTCAAAATCAAGCAATTCCAAATGATAACTTGCTCAAAGAATGAACCAATTATGTTACTTTGATTATACATATATATATAACTATATTTAAAAGAAAAAAAAATTAAAAATTATAACTATGATTATTTTTCTGGAATAATTTTTTAATTAATCTCTTTGAGCCTATTATTAGCATGGTAATCTCAACTAACAGCTTAATTACAGGTGTCTTTCTAATCGGAAATAGAATGATAAAAAAAATCATAAAAATAAATGCTAAAAGAACAGATAATAAAGGAGGAAAAAAGTTCTTCCTTAAGGGTTAAAAAATATATATATATAGTTAAGAGAAGACAAACAAATTCAAAAAACAAAGAAGACAAAAAAAAAAAAATGTTTATATTGATATCTTGCTGGCACAATTGCACTATGGCTTGCATTATTTCTTAATCAATATATCACTGTCACAGATACTAATGTCTGTTTCATGTTCGTAAAGTGATCCTCTATATTATTATCTTTATCCACCTAAAAATCGTTGCTATTAAATAATCACAATCACAGTTGTGTTCTATAAACGCAATTAAGTGTAATATTATTTTATTCATTTATTTTTTCACTCTCAGTTTTTAAAAAGATAAAAAAAAAAACGAAAAAATTATCTCTCCGGCTGTTTATACATCTTCGTAACACCCAACATAATTAATTTTCAAAAGCTAATTTTAACACAGTTGAATATGCATTTAATTTTCATATTTTTATTTTATTCATGAAAACATTTTCTTCACAGGAAAACAAACACAATTATTAAGCAAGAAAAAAAAAATAATAACAATTTCAATAACAAGAGTTTAGAATACTTCATCAGTCAGGGTATTTCATAATTTAATTTCCAGTTGAAATTGAAAAAAATTAATTTGCTTTGTAATATTAAAAAAAAAATAGAGTATTTTTTTCTTTCAAGTATAAATCGTGTCTGAAGTACCATGTAGTTATTATTTTAATATATAATTTTTGTAATGGGTATTTTTTTGTCTGGCTCATTGTTGGCAGACTTTTAAGTATGTCGGCATACAAGACATTTGAGTTACAAGTTGAGTTGTTTGAAATGAGAATAAAATGATGTCAAAAAGTGTTTATGAGCCCCAAGGCGATCAAATAATCATTTTACGTGCGGAAAAAAGATAAAACAAAGTAAAAAAAATCAAACAGAGAGACAGGAAGTAGCATTTTCTTTTTCTAGAAACAAAAAAAAATGAAATCCTGTAAAAAAATGGGTCGAGAAAAAAAAGACAAAGACCAAAGCACCTATGGGGCTCGTTCATGTACAACTGATGTATACCCCAAGGCTTTTAACTATTCTCACTAAACTCTATCAAGTATATACCTCACTTGGACGTTCGTAACTAAAGTTTAAACATCTTTACCAATTCCCATTTGACTTACTAGTTATCCATACTATTTAAAAACTTTTTCACTTCATCTATTGATGTAATTATAAATTTGATAGTCACTTATCAATCCATGAATAATAAATTGATAATATTTTACATTACTATTCCCAGAATTACTTAAATTTTTAAAAATTCATATAATTAAATTTAATTAAGTTTTTAACTTTAAACCTTTTCCAATATTTGCATTTATAAAAAAAAAAATTATTGCTTCCGAAAATAATTTAATTGCATATATAATATTTATATAAATTAATTAAACCGATAAATTGAATTTAAAAAAAAAAACTTCACAAATAGTTTCGTTTATAAAAAAATTAAAATAGAATAAATTAATTATTTGAAAATTTAATATTTATTAAAAATAAATTTTAGAATCCAATGAGTATATTTTAAAAGGATGTTTATAAAAAAAAGTTTGATTAATGCAATGTTTAACGGAGTCACTCAATATTTTACTCATTTTTTTATTTTTTTTTTTTGTCAAATAATGAATAAAGCTTCTATGTAATTTATTGTGTAATTTGTTTATGGTCAGTTGATCAAATTAATCGAGTTTGCGTGTAAAATTTTAAAGTAGTACATGTTTGATTTTTTGTAAATGTATGTATCATCATACATGGTATACAAAAAGCTAGCTTCATAAATATTCAACGATAGAAAGTATATATATTACTTTGTGATTATCGACTAAAGGTTAAAATAATGCTCCGGATATAAACATTTGAAAAACGGTTAACAAACAATTTGCGATTTTAATCTCATTTATTATAAACTAGTTAGCCGTACCTGGTTTCACCGGGGTTATGCTTATGTTTTTTTTTTTCTTTAAAAAGTCTTATGATGTCGCGTAGTCTCCCAAACGCTTATATATGTTACCAATCGTTTGAAATCCAAATAATTCGAAATGCAAATAGTCAGTATTTTTTTATTTTATAAAAAAATTAATCGAGTAATCGAAAAATATCAGGAGAGGAATAACTTTAAGATTACCATGTAATTGTTTTTTAAAATTCAAGTAAAATTTTTTCTCATCTAGAAAACATCAAATATATGAAATTTAAATTTAAAAAAATATAAGTAAAACTACATCAAAACGTATACGCGCAATAAAAAAAATGAATAATAAAAATAATATAAAATATAGAAAACACGAGAAAATAAAAAAAATATATGAAAAGAAAGTTTTAAATCTACTGAGAATAACCCTGGAGCAAGTTTCATGAATTTATATTAACGCCATGAGTCACTGTGTTAGATATAAGGGATGTATGAACAACTTGAATTTGTTTTATATGTATTATAGTTGAATACGTAATTTTCAGTAAGATAATAAACCTAGCGTCCAGCGTAATCGCAACAATGAATACGTAAATGATAAAAACTAAAAAAATATATTTATAAAAAAATTAAAAACAAAAATTACAGTATTTATTTTATTTTCAAACTTTTAAATACAAGAAAGACTTTTACAGATAAATTAAAGAGTTACCTTTTTCGTGTTTGCATTTAAAAAAAAAAAAATTATACAACAAAAATTTCTCGTTGATGTTAAAAATAACCCTTGGCATTTTAGTTCAAGATAGAAATAAAAAAAAAAACAACTAAAAGTAAGGGAAAAATAATATTTTATAAGTTGACTTCAGATAAAAAAAATATATATATTTTTTCAAGACTTTAGAAGTAAATTTAATTCAGACTAAAAAGAAGAACTAACATACTTTCTTAAAATCAATAATATAGGAAAAAAAAATTTATCTAAAATATACAAACGAATAGAACAAAAAATCAATCAACTCGATTCATCACATTTACAACGTATACAGCCTAATACAACGTCACATTTTTTCTGTTTTCTGTTCGCTTCTTATGTTATGGAACAACTCCCTGGTTTCTGGTTACTCTATGCAGTCCTTCAAGGTAATTCATTACACCCTCATTATCAATAGGAAATTATATTTTTAAATTATAGTTAGATCATTAATATTTTATTTTAAATTTCTAATTTTCATTAATTATTATTACCTTTTTTTTATTTTGTATACATAGTAAATTGCTATTTTCTACTAATTATATTTTTTTGTCGACAATGGCAGTTTGCTAGCCAAATATTTATTTTACATGAAAAACCTATTTACTTTTTTTCAATATATTTAAAAAAAATACAAGTACATAATATACCTGCACAATTTTTTACTCTAATCGTACATAATTTTTCATTTTTTAATCTACTGTGTGTGTGTTTTGAATAATTTAAAATGAATAAATGGTTTTTTTTTGTTTTTACAACAAAAAATTGTCAGTTCACATTTTAAATCATGTATACTCGCATGTTTTGCACGTTTTTTTTCTATTTTATCATACTTTTTTCCATTGACAATTAAAAGTAGTTAATACTCCATCATATTTAATTTGTAAAAATCAACCGCAATTACCTTATTCTCAAATTTCAACAAATCATTTTCAAAATTGTCACAAAAAAATGTTTTTACAAATATTATCATTCAAATTTTATCGCCAATTTTTCTTTTGAATTTTATACAGTCGTTTCATATGAAAATCATTACAAAAAAAATATACGTTTTTCTTTTTATAAAATTTTTGGTACAATGTACACAATATTTTTCCAAGCGCTATGTCCAAACCTAGTTTCTCCAATTTAACTATTTTGAAACGAGTACTTTTTTTATGGTTTTTTAACGCGCAATTTCACGCACACATTGGTGCATTTTTCTGTTGCCATTTTTTACCTAACATTTTTTTTCAGCATTTTATAGCAGTTCTTTTTTTTTTTTTTTTATTATTACGCTTTATACTTACCAATTTGACACTCAAGCCCAACTACAGTGCTGATGCATCCACATACAAACTTGATAACACACGTATTTAAAACTATTATTATTCTTTTTTTTTATGTTTTTATCTGGCATGATAATAAATTTTTATTCTATGTGCTCGTCAGGTGACAGTTTGCATGTAATATAACAAGGCATATACTTGGAAAATTTTAAAGAATACTGGGAAATATAATTTCATATTTTCATGTGTTTTTTAATTTTTATAAGAGTTATAAAAGTTTAAAAATGAAAAATAGCTGAGGATATAAAAATAACTTTAAATCCCCTGTAAATATAACTTGTGGATTATACTATAAAAAAAAAAAAAAAATTGACTTGTCGTCATTGAAAAAGTTAACGATGTTGGAAAAGAAAATTTCGTCATGAGACATGACTCACATAACACTACTTAAACGAAAACAACACTCGTAAATTTACAAATATATATCCCATATATTTTTTACTGAATGAGAAACAAACTTTTATTCGTCTACAATTTTACCAAAATATTCTCTTGTCATTCAAGCTTTTCTATTTTGCTTTTCCATTATTCTGGTTTTTTTTTTTGTTTTATTTTTTTGCGACAAAAAAAAGCGAATAAAAATATTTAATATTCATTGATATCGCACTGCCGAAGGTAAAATCATAAATTTTTTTTGTAAAAATATACGAAGGGTTGTTCTAAAGTAAATTTATTCATCGGGTTTCACAATGCAATATCGTTCAATAAACCGTGAGATCAACAAAAATTAATTCTCGGTTAAATCTGCTAAAATAACAGAATATTTTATGAAAGCTATATAGAAAAATGAATTTGCCGAATGGACAGGTTTTTGTACACAAAAAAAAAATTGTGGATTTTAATAAATGTTTAATTGATGGATATCATGAATTTGTTCTGGCAAGCAAGTAAATGAATATCAAAACATTCAATATAGATAAATCCAATTACAAGATAAAAAATATACAGAATAATAATAAAAAATAAAACATTATTTTCAATTAAAAGCTCAAATTTCAAATAATATATAAACAGCTAAACATGTAATACAAATCAAATTTTCATTATTAAATGAAAAACAAAAATGTTTGCGGAAAATAATAGTTAACAAAGTCGAGATTTAATACTGCATCTATATAGCATTAAAATATCGTAATTAAAAACCTCTACTAAATCGTAACGGAAAAATAAAAAAAAGCTTTTATTTATTTATTAAAAATTTTGAATAATTATACGGATATTTTAGTTACTTTATTTTATCAAGCTTTTATTGAATATAAATTTTGTCATAGAAAATATTAAATCCTGCGTTAATTATCATTGCAAAAAAATTTATTTTTTTTTCATAAAACTAATATCAATCATTTCTAGATTAAAACCAAAAGAATATATTACAAATTATTTATTAATTTGTTATAAAAAAAAGGGTTCTAAAAATTTTTTAATCAAGCGTACAAATAGTAATTAATTTACGTTGAATTTTTTATTTTTTCGTTGTCACTAAAGGTTTTTAATTAAGAGTAATGTCAGAGTAACATCAATGTCAAATTTTGTTTTATTATATGATCAATAAAATATAAAAAAGTAATATATTTATACTACAAGTGTGTTAATACTTGGTTTAATGACCTAGCTGACATTAAATAACCACGAGAAGACCAAATGGGGTTGGTGAACCAACGTGAGTGCTACGTTAATTCTGGATTATACTATAGAAAAAAAAAATCACTTTTTAAAAAAAGAAAAAGCCACGGGAATAAAGAAACGAAAGTAATCAAATCTTTTTTTTTTTTCTCTCGCATTTCAAATTTTTTATTGCGCCATACTGTATATAGCGAAGAAAACTTTCGATTAAAAGTTTAATTATATATATCAAATTATTACACGTTTCAATTCAATTACTCAATAAATAGTTTATTAATGTTTTTTTTATTCGACTTTAAATAAGGAAAATCAAATTAAGTTGTTAAATATCAGGAAGTATTTTTTTCACGGTTCGATAAATTTAAAAGACAATAAAACAAATTAACACACATTAAATAAATTATCAGAGTTAATAAGAAATAGTTTATGTGAATCTATATAACTAGTGTAAATTAATGATAATTTAATTAATTTTTTGTTTAACTCAAATATGTTGTTTCAAAGTTGTTGATGGTCCAAGAAACTTTAAATTGACATGTACATACAGTTGCATTTATTTGACTAAAACTTTACATAAGACTAGCCACTATATGCCCTCAAACTTAAAACAACATTTACAACAAAACAATCTCGTTATTTTACTCATACTGTTTTACTCTTTTAAAAAATATGTCAACTTTTTTTTTGTTAACTGTTTGTTTATTAATTTTAATTATTTGTTGTGTATTTTATTTATGTGGTGTGCTTTTGCATGTCTTCATTGGACTCTGCATGTCATATAGGGCATCGTAAGTAATAAAAATATTAACAAAAATAATGGTAAAGGTAAAAATAATAATACTAATCTTGTAAAAAAGAAAAAAAAATTAGTCCCTTAAAAATAATCAACGAAAAAAAATATATATATATAGAAAAAAAATGAAAAAAAATTTATAGTAATTAGTAAAGTAAAATTTTCACCTCATGTTTTAGTAACTCTATCTGACTCAATTCTCATTTGTACTACTGAATTTTTTTTTTTCTTCATTCATTTCTATTTTTGTATTGTCTAGAATTTTTCATTTTATTTTTTGGTTACAGTAAAAATCTAGCTTAATTCTCCACCCCTTTGCCTTTTGCCTTTTTCATTTTTTCTTATTTTCTCTTAGTAGTCTGTCCTTTTTAACTCTTTTTTTCGTGGTGCATCCGCGAGAAGAGATTAATGTGTAACAGAGTGGAGCCACGTTTGTTTGAAAGAATAAAAAAAAAAATATTACTCAGATCGGGGAAGTAATCATTTAAAACAAAAACAAAAAATATTTTTGTCTTTGTTTGCTATTGGTTTTTTTTTTGTTTTAAACTCTTTGTTTGTTATTTTTTTTTTTTATTGGAAATCAGAAGTAAAAATAGTGAGAACAAATGGATAAAAATTTTCCCTCGATTTCAGTGTGATTGGTAATCATTAGCAAAGATTCATCTTTGTTTTTACGTTTCAACCGAGCTATTTATTTTTTCTTGTATCCCTTTGCTTTTAATCACGTATTAAAAAAAATTTATTACATCAAAATATATATATTTTTTTCGTTGATAATATCCTTAAATAGTTTTACAGTACTATTTGTTCTTCCCTCAATGCCATCAGTTTAATAATTTAATATATCAGATGTAATAATATATTTTTTTATATCTGTAATATTTAGGAAAAAGAAGATGGCCCAGTATATAAATTCTACCAAGCAATAGCTGACTATGGTGATAATTTTATGGACACAATTACACGACTTCAAGATATAACTTTATTTGCTCCAAGTAATGCAGCATGGGAAGAAGAAGGCGTTAAACATATCCTTCAAGATCGTAAACGTTTCAAGGAAATTTTAAATCTTCACTACGTCAAAGAAAAACTTCCACTCGATAAAATACGACAAAAGAGTGTCAATCAGGTTAGTAATATTTTATTATAATTATGTTTAAAAAAAATTTTCCATTTATCAGCAATTTACAAATAACAAACAGTTAAAAAAAAAACAAAATAACAAAGCATATTTGCATTAAAAATAAACAATCACTGTAATGAAAAAAAAATATATTTTTTTTCAAAGATGGTGTCAACTGGAAAAGTCTCACAATATGGGGTAATTTTAAATTCAAAAAAATCAAAATTTAAAAGAATTTTATTTGTTTTATGTTGCATCGATTGTAGAACTTTTTTTTTCAATTATTTTTGTTTTTTCCTTTTGAAGTTTAAAGTTTTTATATTGTTTAAACGGCACGAAGCGCATGCAAACATTTTTAGTTAGTGATGTAGTTTATAGAAAATTGATAGATAAAAAAAGCTTAAGCAATTCAATTTCGTGCGGTGAGGCATTTTCCTGTATCGTGGTTGGATAAATATTCTCGCATCTTTTACATCTCTTAGTAAAAAGTTTTTCGCTAGAGGTTTCTAAAGTAAAGGGAAAAAATAGAATAGAGGGTTAGACTAAGTGAGTAAGCTTGAAAAAAGGGTAGAAAATATACATGTTTATATCTATTTATACAAAACTATCGTGAAGCATCGTATAAATTTATCTCAAATGCGTTGTGGCGAGTTAGAAAACGAGACACAATTTTATAACAAAAAAAAACCTTTCAAATAAATTTATTAACTTTTTTATTTAAAAAAAAAATCATTTCTATTCTCTGGTATTTATTTTAAAAAAATAATATAAATCCACGCGATAATTAAAATGACTTTATTATAAAAATATGTTGATTAATATTCATTGACTTATGAACTATGGGGCAATTAAAATAACAAAGTATTATCGTAAAATATTCAAACATTCATTTGAAAGGATATACAATAATAAATACATAAAATACACCGCAGTGCTAAAAAATTTTGACTGATAAAAATAATAAATTCAACAACTACAGTTACAATTTCGTTATATATATTTTATGAAAATAAACCTGATGATACTTATTCAAACACACCAATTGTTGTGTGCTTCTCTTTAGCTATCTCTGTATCGTTATCAAATTTACGATTCAAATACAACCACATGAATTTTTAAATACAAACGTTTCAATCATGTTTTGTATTCGCTAATAATTCAACTCATTTATTTTTAACTGTATTTGTGTGTCATTTTGCCAACTGCCTAACAAATAATACAGTATAAATTGATAGAAATTTTTTAGTTTATAAACAAAAAAAAAACAAACAAATACATATTTTTTGTGTTAAAATTTGATTTTATTAGGTAATTTAATCTAACGCATTACTATAAATTAATAATGAGATAATTAAATATATTCCAATTATAAATTATTGTAATTTGGTTAATAAATATGTAATATACCATTAGAATATTAAATGAGATATATACAAAGTTAAATATTAACATTGAGTCATTAAAATAATATTGATTGTCAGTGTGAAAATAGAAATTGACGAAGTACATATTGCCATACGATTAATCTAGTTTGTTTGTTTAACGTAAAAATTTTTGTAATTAAAATATCAGTATTAGTTTGGTATTTATACGAATGACAGTATGTAACAACTTTTATGATAATTCATTCATAAATTAATTTACACATGAAAACACAATTTGAGTGTGTATGGAAATTCGATAATAAATTGGTTTTATAAATAGCTAAATCATTTTGCAAATTGCAATAAACATATACAAGATATCTATGTGGTTACAGAAGTCCATTAGTACCACTGTCAATATTTTTTATTGTCTCGAAACTATATAGAAAATTTTTAAAATTACTATTGCAATTACAATTTATTTTTCATTTAAATGTTTTCGGTCTGAGGAAAAAAAAAATTACTGAATAAAGCATTTGTTCATTGTTTAAAAAATATATATTCATCAGTCTTATTGTGATTTCCAGGCCAATGGTGTTTATCTTCGTCTATTGAAAGTGTAGAAAAAAAAAAATTTCAATCTTTTCCAAACGGGTATATAAATTCTTTTGACCAATGTCCACTAGAGCTTAACTGATCCATTGTCTAATTTTATTTTCTTTTGTCCAAATTATAGTGCAATTTTTTTCACACGTTTTTAATTTATTCATGTCGAACAAATTGATTAAAATAATAATATATATAAATATTTTTTCAATTTATTATTTTTTTTATTGCATGTTTATGCATGACATGTTGATTGATGTTTTTTTTTTTTTATTTAACATTATTAAAAAAATAATGGTTGATTAATTATCAATTAATTTGTTATTTTTAGGTACCAACAGCAGCAGCTTGGAAAAATTTATATTTCAATGTAATTGAAGGATCAAATGGCAGTCAAACAGTTACAGTTGAGGGTGGTGGTGTTAATGCAACAGTTATAACAGCAAATATTGCTGCAACAAATGGAATCATTCACATTATTGATCGAGTACTTGGCATTCCATACACAACGGTACTTGATAAATTGCGAACTGATCCAATGCTCAAGTAAGTTTTTAAAATTTTTATACATAAAAATTTCAATCAAAAGCAAAAATAGAAAAAATAAAATTAATTTAAAAGTTAAATCTATTTAATTTTCAATATTGTAATCGGATTGCATTAGTAATTCTAGAAAAGGCGATCAAACTAATAATTCAATATAAAATTAATAATAATAAATTCTCATAAAATCGTTTCATTAGTTAAATTATTTATAAAGATATTTTAAAAACCTTATTGTGAAAATTTAATTAATTTTTAAAAGCAAAACAATGTGTGTTTATTTATACCCTTAATGAAAAAACTATGTCTCTCCGTAAAGTTTCTAAAACTTTACAGAAAAAAATCTCCGACGGCTTTTTTTCTTTTTACGAAGAAAATTTTGGGAAATTACGGAGGGAAATTTCCCGAACAACTTGGAAATCTTTTGTATAAATATTTCTGTGAAAAAAAAAACTTTTTTATCGAAAAAATATCTAGAGAAGAAGAATCATGCAAAACAAAAAAAAAAATGTTATGCCTGAGGCATAATTTTCTTAAAATAAAATAGAAGTTATTTAACAACTCAGATATAACGTTGTCAAGTATTTAATTATTTTATTATTTAGTTTATAATAATAAAAACTATAAATTAAATTAAAAATACTTCAATTTATATTAATAACAAAAAGGAAATTACACAGTTTGATAAAGACCCTTCTTTGCATTTATTTCAGGGCGTATAAAGACTTGAATAGATAGTGTAAAGCCATTAACAACATTGCTCTTTCACGATATTGTGTCTTCCCATCCAATTTAACTTACAAGCCCTGTGGCTATCAACCAAAAAAAAAATAAATAACTTCATTCTTTCAACTACCTAATAAATAATGATATTCAACTTTTAATTTTTAAAATTTTTTTTTTTTTTGAATTTTATTTTTAAGAGTATGGAGGACTCTACTCGTTGCCGGTTTTTATTTTTCAACTTTTAAAGTTCACTAAAATCTTACTCAAAAAAAATTGGTATAATAAAAAGATAATCTTAAAAGTTAAATTATAGATATAGATTATACATTGTACTGTATAATTTAACGGACTATAAAAATATTCAATGTGACTTTCAACTTGTAAAAATTCACGATTACAGTTTTTTTAAAAATAGTAATAATAAAAAAAATAATAATGAAGAATAGTGAATTGCTATATATATTCTAAAAAGAAGAATACCAAATGCAAATTGGCAATTTTCCGGAGCACGTCCAATGTGGACTCCTCGGGCCACTACTTTCTCGTCTCTTAACTGGCAACTTAACTCAGTCGTTGCACGTGCAATTACCAACGGCTTAATGCTTTTTACTCAATCTTAAACTGAGTCATTTATTCATTCGTTTTATTTTTTTTTTTTTATAACGAGTGTTCCACTTTTTGAGTATACAAGATCGAGGGAAATTCAAAAAAATAGATAAAACTTGAAAATATGACGCTTTAATAGAGGTAGAGCTTTTCCAGAAATTTTCTAGAAAAATTACATGTAAAAAACAGCTGGAACTTTTTTTCGAGTCAACAAAGATGAAATTTTACATTAAAAAAAAAAAAGTGCTCATTTTAGACACCCTGTTCATTTTAGACCTCTATTCTCTATATCTGTTTTTTATTTTTACTGAGTTCATGTATTTAAAACAAAAAAATTGATATGATATGATATGATATGATGATTTATCAACATGAAAATATAAAAACATCTGTATTTTCATTGGGTAAATAAAAAAATATTTTTAAACTGAATTTACCAGTGACGAGAATTTTATTCACTATAGTCTTTGAAAAAAATTAAAACAATATTGCAATATTGGTAAAAACGTATACATGCGAGTGCCTCGGTTGAAAACTAAAACGAATTTTAAAAAAAAAAAAACATGAATATATATATTTGTTTTCGTTGATACTCTCTTTCTCTAAAAAAAAAAAACGAAATTAAAAAAAAAAAAGCTATCATTTATCATTCGTGGTGATAATCCCAGTGGTTTTTAAGGGAATAAATATCAAAAAATCAAACCAAAAATAAAATAAAAAAAATATTTGCACATGAACTTGTTGGAAAAAAATTCTATTTATCAAAATCCAATACTTTACTTTGTCATATAACTTATTATTTTTTTTATCTCACCTGAATCTATTTCATTTATCAACAAAATTGATGGTTTTTTTTTTTTTGAATATTATACTATTATTATTTTTTTTTTTTTGCAGCTCAACATATACTCTTGGAATGCGAAGTGATTTTAATAAAATGCTGAATAAACCAAATCAACGATACACATTTTTCGTGCCACGTGATTCAGCTTGGGATAATACCAGAATGAACATGGCATCAGCATATAAAAAAATATTTATGCCACAATTTAGTTATCACGTAAGTTTAATTGAAAAAATATTATTTGTTATTATTAATAATAATATATATTTATTTTGAATGTACTAGACAAAACAAATTTTGGAAAGACACGTTGCTGTTGGCGAGAAAGGATATTCAATGGCAGATTTAAAAAGATTATCTTCAAGTGAACCAACAACATTACGAACTCTCAGAGACTCACTGAAGATTCGTGTCAGAGAACACGATGGCAGTAAGTTGTTGGCATATTATTTTTAAATTTCAAGACATTATTCTACATGACTTTTTCTCTACATAATATAATAAAAACCAACGATCTGGCAAATATTATTCTTCGTGTAAATTTTCATTTCTTTTTTATTAGATACTCTCAACGTATCGATCTTTAACTAATTTTTTTTTATTTCAATTTCTATTACATCTTTGGAACATTATAATATAAAATAGATAATATATTTATGCTTTCAATAAATTATTAATATTCTTTCTGTATAAATTCTATTAATAGCTAGAGATAATCAGATGTATGATAAAAATTCGATACGTATCTAATCAATTATTACAATTAATTTTGTCATTTAACTGAATTTTAATTGACTGCTTAACATGTAGATAAAAATAATAAGCTTTAAATGCCTGTCAAGGTTGATATATATATTTAAATAGTACAATTAATATGCAATCTGACATTATTATATTTATAAAAATTTAAAAGAAATTTATCAACTTAGAAAAATCTCAAGAGACAAACGTTTTCCTATTTCTTTCACCTCTGTAAAATCGTAAAAGTATATATTTTTTTTATTTCGTAGATACAGAGCTATCGAGCCATTGCAACTATAAAGTTTACATTTATATTACTGTGAATAGATCGATATAATATTTTAAAATGGTCATCGCAATGGCAAACAGCTCATCTATAAATCTTTTGTTATTTCGATGCTATTCTTGCATCACTGAATCCATTTCATTTTTTTTTTTTCTATTATTTTTTTCTACTTCTTTTGGAACTTGCAATGTCAACGCTGAAATTTTATCCCTCGCTGCTATAAATCCTAACCGGAAGACACTGAAAAGCGGTTTCGTTTGCTATTTTTGTCGCTATATCTTGATCGGTTAATATCGAAGACGAGTAAAATACGAAAATAGTCATCATAAATTTTATTTATTTTTTTTTTAAATATATATCTTCACTTTTATTTATATTTATTTATTTTTTTTCTAAATACTTTTGTTATATTTTTATTTTTTAAACAAACTTATATATGCAAAAATTTATAATTTAAACTTTCAACTCATCAGTTTTATTTTTAACAATCAACCGACAAAAATTAAATAAATAAATATAAAAATAAAAAATGTCAAGACTGCAATTTAACTGACATTGCAGGAACAATTTATTATGCACTTTTTGAGCGTTATTTAAATGTAAATTCCTTGATTACTCACTACCACCATCAACTCTTGGTACACTAATTGCTGTGTGTTAGATTAAACAAGTGGACATTGCGGTTTTTCCTCTTACAGTCAGCCCCATGTACTCAACAACTAAAAAATAATGATAATAAGAACAATAACAATAATCATCAACTAAAAATAAAAGTTTTATTTCAGTTTCTATTAACGAGTTGCTATTAAAAAAAAAAAGAAACCACATCGATTTCAATCAATTCAATATTTCCAATATTGTCCGCAAATATTTTCTCTTTTTTTCGTTATTTTATTTGTTTATAAATATCAATATTCATACTCTCAATCTATTGGTTTTGTTTGTATTTTTATAAATATTTTATTTGCCCATTTATATTTATTTTTATGATTGGTCTTTTTTGGCAATTTCAATATGCTCAACTGCTGTTATGGGATTAAAAATTCAATCACAATTCACAATATCATGGATAAATTGTTTTTTTTTTTTATATTTGAAGCTTATTGCCAGCCAAATTTTGATTTTATTGAAACTCGTAGATTTGACTTTTTACTTATTGATTAATTTTGTAAATATGTTTATTTATCAGGTTATCAGATTGAGTGGCAGAACAAATGGATTCGAGTATTCCGTCCTGATGTCGCATGTACCAATGGTATTATTCACGTAATTGATGATGCTTTTTTAACTGAAAGTGATGTTACAGTAACAGCTGATGTTGATGATGCTGCTTCTTCAATTGCATCATTTACACCGCATTTTGTTATGATTTTAATTGCCAAATGGCTATTGTAAAGACCTCTTCATTAAAATTAATTTATTAAGGTTCAAAAGGCAATTAAAATAATAAATATGCATCCAATATAAAATTTTGCAAATTGATTATTTAATCAATAATTAGAAGGTAGATAATTCATGTGACTAATATTATATCAACTGTAGTCATAGATATTAAACACTTTCTAATATCTGAGAGAAGAAAAAATTCTTTAAATTAATGGATTGCATATTTTTTTTTTTAATAATAAATAAAATTTTTAGCCTATTATTTATTTTAAAAATAAAACAAAAGAGAATAACGAAAAAAACGTAAGTAATTAAAAATTAAGAGGTAAAATATTACGAATTAAATCGTTGACCGTACCAATTAAATTAATTTTTTCATTTCATAAATAAAATGAATAATAATAATTTTATTTTTTCTTAATTTAAAAATGTCAAATCTGTTGACTAATAATTCTGATTTTAAAATTAAAAATAAAAAATACTCATTAAAAAGCTTGAATAAAAAATAAAAAAATAAAAGTGTTTTGAAGTGTTCAACGGATTTGAATGAATTCTAAAAATACTAAATAAAAAATTAATTAATAAGTGTCATGAATGATTCCAAGTTTATATAAATATATAAAATTGAATTTATCATAATTATCAATAATTACATCGTAAATTATATACGACAGATTATAAAACAGATTAAATAACAGCTGATAATTTATTTCAGCTTAGTCAAGGTAAATATTAATATTTTTTTCATTTATATAATTCGAACTTGTATTATTATACTTGAAAATATTTAATTTATATAATCTTGATTAATTGTTATGATAATAATTGATTTTAAAAAAAAAATAGAATAAAACAGGATAAATATAATTATTTTTCATTAATTTACATGCCATAATAATTTTAAAAAATTTAATCTAAATATAAATTAATAAAAGTCGTATGAAGAATACCAAAAATATTCTATAATTAAAGTATAATAATTTTTGAAAAAAATATTTATAGAATTATTGAAGCTTGAAGAGACGAAATAATGAAAAAAAAATTACGTGATTTTTCACAGCAAAGCTAAATGATAATTGCGTATTGATATCACTCGATACTTGTGTAATGATAGAGATAAATAAATTATATATAAATAACAATTAAATAAATGAATAGAGAGATATATTGAGGAAAGTACGACTGAGATAAGCTAGGCAATTGACAAAAATAATAAACAGTCATGAAAAATAAATGAATAAATAACTAAAGCCTGCAGAGTAAAGAAATAAAAATGAAAAAAAATTTTTAAAAATTAATAAACAGATATAAAAAATTAAAAAATCTAACCGTAAATATTTGTTGAAATTAATAATATTACTGATATTATTATTAAATATATATATACATAAACTTTAAATAACACTGTTTGTTCAAAATCTATAGATAAACAAAAATAAATATTTAAAAAAAAAATAGTAGAGTTCTATCGCTGTATAGATATATGTGTCTTAATGTACGATATCTTTCGTTTTATAAAAAACAAATTATAAAATAGAAATAATTCTTCAAAGTGTTAATGAGTCAACGTAAAGAAAAAAAAAATTAATCATCGTCAAAGAAATGAAAATATATATAAAACTCATTTTATCTTACAAAATTAAATCAGCGGAAATTCTTTCTAATGATACTAAAAGAAAAAATTTTTTAATGAAATATATTAAAGCTTACTCTTTTTCTCTCTTCACGTAGATAACAATAAAATTTACTCATTAAAATATTCATATACACAAGAGAAATAACAATGAAAAAATTTGGTACTTTATCGTATTTTTTTTTTGTTAAATAATTTTCCCTTCTTTATGTTAATAAAAATATTGATAAAATAACTTGTCTGTTCCACCTACATATATAAAAGACAAAAATAATAATAATTTAAATTCAATGAGCTACTCGTAAATTAAAAGTAAATCAAATGAAATTTGTAAAAACTTTGACGATTATCATAAATAAAAAAATAACAATGGACGGTAATAATTTATTAGAATTCTCACTTTTTTATTAATAATAAAAGTTCAAAGAAAATGAAATATATACAAATTTAAATATCATTATGAATTGTTATTCTGTCATGTCCAGTAATGATCAATAAAATGAAAATAAAATGATAATGTTTATGATAAGTTTTGTGATTGTATATCAGATAATTAATAACACGATTGAGTCATTAATAGCTCATTTAACCAAACAATGTTCCAAATAGTCATGTGTCACATCTTCAATTGCACCGTATGAATGATATTTATAATTTATAAGTAAATCTAAGTTATTAGAATTTAAAAAATTAACAAAAAATAACTTGAATAAATAAATTTCAATAAATTGCAAATTGTCAATTCGGTTTTCATTAAATTTTTATCAATTTCATACCAAAAAAAAATAGAGAAAATTGTTGATTAAAACAACTATTTAGATTTTAAAAAAATTGTGATCATGTTGTGTAAATTTAATACTCATGCTTTTAAAATTTTTGTATACATCGACAAACTGGAATTTAACGAGAAAAAAATAACAAACAGAAAATCGAAGTAGATAAAATAACAAAGAAAAGAAAAGTTAATAAAATTTAAACATCTCCTGAATAAGAAAATTAAGTGAATGTCATTAAATATATAAAAGTCTCATTTATGGAAATTATAAGAATGAATTATTTAATTTATTATTATGAATTCATTTTTGCCCACATGAATATGTGAATATACATTTGTATATTATAGTAAAAAAAAAATTAGCATTAAACAGGGCTATTTGTATAAAAGGCATTTTATTTGAATTATGAAAAAATTTAACTAAAAAAAATATACCATCAAATGCGAGTCGATAATTAATTTTTTTAAGTAACTAATATACATTCTAAGTAATTATATGATTAAATAAAATTTGAGTTGAAATTGGTTTTATCGAAGAGACCTATACATACCTACATGAATTAATTTGTGGTTTCGACGACAACACAAATATTAATTTGAAGAACAATCATAGAAAAAAGGAAGAGATTATGGTAGATTAACTATATACGTGATCAAAGAATAAATTAAAATGGTGAAATTTGTAATGGAAACTCAAGTTAAATATTTTTTTCTCATTGTGGATTAATCGAAATACACGAATTTAAAATATTTTTTCGTTCTGCTATGTAAAGTACAACTCTAAGAATTATGGTTTTTGAAAAAATAAAGTACACCTGTGAGATATAATTATATTTATTTTCTTTTTTAATTAAAACTGAATCGATTGTCGTTGATGACTGTTCTCATCTACATGATAAATAACTGATGACAAATGAATAAGTAGAAGCTCATGCTTACCTTAATTTTGTTAATTTTTGAAGAAATAATATAGCTGAAGAAGTTAATAGATAAGTCACATCTTTACATTGACTATTAGCCATTTGTTTTTCGTTTATTTAAATGGATAGACAGAAATTTTGGAAAATTATATACTCCTTGGCTAATCGCTAATCAAACACATTAGGCAAGTATCTACGTCATACTTACTATTCAAAATAAATTTAATACATCAAAAACGTGTTAATTCAGAAACAAGATAATATATTAAAAAAAAAAAAAGAAGCTGTCTGAAATATCACATAAAAATATTGTGTAAATTAATTATTCAAGTGACAACAATAATTAATGACCATCATTTTATTTGCCCAGAATTTGAAACCATTTTTTTTTTTTGTTATTCAAAGTTATTTCAATATGACTTTTTTTTATACTATTTTTTTATTTGTATGTTCAAAGATGGAGAACACTTGTCAATTTAAAGAACTATTATAATGTTTCGAAATTTATGAATAAAAAATCAAACTAAGTAAATACCAGCTGTTGAATTATATCCATTTCGACCTATATATGATCAAAAGTGGCTGTACATATAAATAGTTGTACAAAAAAAATATTGTTAGTAAGTATTTTTTACAATCACTTGAATATTTTGAAGCAAATTTTTTCTGTCTACCATGGCAAGACTATATACTATTTTTAGCATTGCACTATTAATTGTGCCTGCTCTCGTTAAATCCGAATGTACTGAAGAAGGAAACCAGGTATTAGCAATATATTTTTAAAAGTTTTATCAAACCAAAAATTATATTAAGCAAAAAGTATTATTAATTGGTAATTTAATTGACGGTTATCTGTTTATACAGTGTCATCCAATTTTATCTCCTTGCTGTGAAAAGTTTACGTGTGTTCTACCGCTTCCAAGAATATTAGCTTCGACAGGGACGAACTTATATGATGGAAAATGTCTGCCTGAAGCAAAACAACCTGCAAAATGCCGAAGGAAAAGCATGGGTGTAAGTAAATATTCACTGTAATTTTTTATAGTTTATTATTTCTAAAATTGATCAAAGTTATATTGAATATTCTTTGAATTATCGTCATCAGTGCACCGATTTCCCTCCATATTGCTGTGAGGGATTATCGTGCAAAGTCAAATGGGACACTTCAACTTGGAAAGGATTTTTAACACCGACTGCAAGATGTGTATGAAAAAAAAAAGTATAGTTTTTTGTTTACTGTAAATGTTATAATAAAAAAAAAAAGATTAATGGAAAATTAAATTTTCATGAATTGATTATCTGTAAGAATAATTTTACAGGGAAGGATATAACTTATCTGTTAAGACATTAAAATGATTAAAAAAAAAAGTAAATATTTTAATCTATGCTTTCAATGGTTCAACAAATCTATATTCATTTATAATAATAAATCCAATAATTTAAATATGTATTTGTAAACCTCTATAATTTTAATTATTTTCATTTTTATTTCTTCAATTTTTTACTGTAAAAAAAATGGGACAAGTCGTTTTGAAATAGAAGAAAGATAATATTAAATTAATGATACTCAAAGTTTTATTTAGATCGCATTATACCTTTTTAAATACTAATGTCCTGTATATATTTATCACAATTTTATCTATTATAAAGAAACAGCGATATTTTATTCCATAGAACGTATGAAATTTTCAAATATATCTGAAAAATAATATTTTTTTTAAAACGAAAATTTTCCATCAGCATTGGGAGGGCTGCAGTGCTTGCATCCAAATTTGAATGAATATTAAAGTGCACGAAAAAGCAGAAACTATCACTGCGCTATCAAGCAGACGTAGCAATAACTATTACGTGTCGATTAATTTACCAACAGATACATTCAATAATTATAACAGTAATGCTAATAGAAAAAAAGCCTCACACACGACACACTCAAAACGTCAAATAATAACACTATTATTAATATTTTCAATGTTGTTATAAATTGTGATATAATGAAATTATAAACTACTTTTGCTAAATAAAGCCGACTAGCTCAGATATTAATTCACTATTTCCGTAAGTACAATAATAGTTATTAAACAATAAGTTAAACAACTAACCAAATGTATAAATATAAAACCTAACCTGAAAAACATAAAGCCATGATATATAACAAGACTTGTTTTTTTTTATTAATATTTAAAAAATAGGAAAAAAATAATTCAATTAAAATGCCGAAGTATTATTGTGACTATTGTGATACGTATTTGACACATGATTCACCAAGTGTACGTAAAACTCATTGTCAAGGAAGAAAACACAAGGACAATGTAAAATATTTTTATCAAAAATGGATGGAAGAACAGGCACAACATTTAATTGATGCAACAACAGCTGCATTTAAAGCTGGTAAAATAGCAACAAATCCATTTGCTGCAAATAAAGGTGTTGCAATACCACCTCCACCAAATCTAGGACCAAGACCTGGTGGTCCACCACAAGGACCAATGGGTATGATGCCACCACCTGGTATGCATCCTGGTGGTCCAATGGGTCCTGGCAATCCAATGATGATGGGACCACCACCAGGAATGATGAATCAAATGAGTATGAGACCACCAATGATGGGCCAAATGATGGGTCCAATGGGACAAATGATGGGACCTATGGGTCCAATGGGACCAATGAGACCTCCTATGAATGGTCCACCACCACCTATTAAGAAAAATTAATCTGTAAATAATTATAAAACTATAAAACTTTTTCATTTTATAAATAGTTTTTAACTTAATGTACGTTATATTAATTTACGTGTGTGTAAATAATAATAAAAACAATTTTTTTTTTTTTTTTCACATTTTGGCAGTAAAAAAATGTTTATTGTCATGAAAAAACATTAATAATAATAAATTGATATATAAAATATTTATATATACACAGAAATAATTTAATAACAATTTTATTTTTAATTCAAATTTTATTCAAAGTTTTGTTGTTGATAAGGCATGTTTGAGCCGAATGTTTGTTCTTCCAACATACGTTGCTTTCTAGCTTTAATAATATTACACCAAAATCTTTTAATATCATCTGTTTTGGCAGTTAATAGTGATGCACTTTGTGATATTTTATTAGCTTCTTCTTCTAGGATATTTAAATTATGACGACGTATATATTCAGTACCTGCAAGAGCTAATTTTATAATCAATGGTGCTGAAATTGGTCTTTTGTCATGTTTGGCAGGTAAATCTTTTGGTAAATCAAGTAGTCGAGTAGGAGTTTGTTTTTCAAGATTTTGATTTGGAGTTAAAGGTGCTTGTGACTCTTTAAGTTGATCTGGTGTACTAGGATCTTTTTTTTTACGTAATCTTTTTCTTGGAGTTTTTGGAGATTTTGAGGAAGTATCTGTTACTTCTTGAATTGCATTTTGTAATTTTTCATTTGATAATGCATTTACATTGTTAATTTGTTGTTCGATATTTCCTGAGTTATTAATTGTTTCAATCACTGATGAACTTGAGACATCAGCTTGTTTATCATTGTCATCAACATCATCATCATCAGAATCAATTTCAATCGTTTCAATTTCAGCAGATTTTTCCTTATCAAGTTTTTTGTTTTTCTTTTCAAGTTTTTTGTTTTTCCTTTTAAGTTTTTTGTTCTTTCTTCTCTCTGCTAATACTACTGACTTATCAATTGAAGTATTGCCATTTGAATTTTCACCTGATACTCCAACAGAAACTGATTCGTCATTGTCGTTTAATTTTTGTTGTTTAAAAAATTCAATTACTTTTTTTGTTGTATCATCAACAGTTATTTTTTTAAAATTTTCTCTTACTCTAATACCAATATTTATTTTTGCAACTTCACATATTGATCTAAATGAATTTTGTAATGATCTAGCAACTTTTGTTTTTGGTATAAAAGCTTTTAAATTGTTTAATTGATTTTTACTATCTTTACTATTCACTGCATCTTTCCATTTATAAACAACATCTGTAATATTACTTCTTGAATGTCCAGTAAATAATTCAAAATTGAAGCATAACATAGCTAAATAAAGTTCTGGAAGTACAATGGAAGTACTGTGTTTACTAACTCTTTTAATATTTTCCAATAAATTGATAAAGTCAATTAATGATTTTTTTCCATTTGTTATTAAATCATAATTGTAAAGACTGGCAACAATACTTTCTTTTTTTATTCTCATTATTTTACGTATTTCTTCTCTTGATTTAACATCATCTTTTTTAGTAGCCATCAATAAATATTTATTATATTTTCTTACTTCATATACACAACCATAAGCTCTTAGCATTGTTAATGCAGCAAATTTTGTTACTTTGTCATTAATTGCATCAACAAAATCTCTCTGTTTAATTGGCAGTGGTGTTGCCTGTTCTATAGTTATACGATCTTCTTTGTTGGAACTCATCCATTGATGTAACAAAAGTTTTAACGGTACAAATAATTGTGGATCAGTTGTTTGAATAATTATTTTAAAATCTCGTTCTTCTATTGATACTTGTTCAACAAACACTCGCAATTGAATGGTATTTATGGATAAATGAGTTTTTAGAAAATTTGGAACTCCTGGTTGTGTTTTGCTGTCAAATGGATAGCTTAGTCCATCATCTTTTGGAGTTATAACTATGCAGTGCCAGTTTAATGTACCTGGTGGTATGTCAGGTGTTTCAAACTTAAATATAATTGGATCTCGTGGAACAGATTGATTTGCTTGTTGAATTCGTTGTTCAATTGGTGCTTGAAATGGTAAAACTTCTATCATTGAACGAAACGTGTTAAGTACTTCAGGATTCATATTGGCAACAGCTTCATTCAAAGGTACCACTGGTTGATTTGATTTAACTGCTTTTTTTTGCTGATCAAGAATATCTTTTAATTGTTTTGATATTCGTTTATCAGAAAGTTTAATAGTTGGTGATGTTATTTTTTCTTCTCCCTTCTGACTATTTGATTGTATATTTTTAGCAGCTGTTATTTCGTTTTCATAGTGTGGTCCATCATCATAGTTTGTAACATAACTTGGTGTTACAAAATGTTGAGACCAACGATATCTTGTACAAGTTGAATAATCATGTCCTGATCTTGTACAATTACAACAATATAATTTTGCTGATGATTTTAATTCACTTCTTCTACCAGTTGGAATACAGGGTGTTGTTCCTGATGTCTAGAAAGAAAATATTTATTAAAATTTATTTTTAAATTAAGAGTCAATTAATTGCTAAATAATATCTAAAAAATTAAAATGGCTTTTTCAAAATTTTATCAAATAAAAACAAGCAACTGTGTACATTTATTTATTATTTATAATTGTTTTTTATTTTTCTCTTTTTTATTTATATATATTCACATAATGTAGTACAAACAAATATAAACACTTTGATATTTTATTTAAATTATTTCTCAATAATTTAGTTCGACTAATCTGGTATAGAATTGGACGTCAATTCATCGCTGTTTACTGAACAAATTGTATCATTTTGCTTTGATTTAAAATTATCGGAATCAAGTGTTGTTGATTGATCTACATTTTCCAATAACTCCTCACTCGCACAATGAGGTTTTTCGAAATTGTTTTCTAATGTTGTGATACCATCAAGATTAACTGCCTCTTTGGCAATAATATTTGTATCAATTTTTAAAACTGTACAAATGCTATTCTCATTTTCAGTAGTGTCATGAAGTATTAAATTTACTTCTGTTGGTTTTGTTAAGCAATTTTTTTCTGACCTTGATTCATCTGTATTATCAATACCATCTAGATTACAGTCAGGACTTGGTTTTTCATTGTCATTTAATTCATGTGAAGAATCAGGTAATGGTAATGTTATTTTGTCATCTTTTATATCAATATTCATTTTACTCTCAAGATCAGAACTTTTTTCAGTTGATGAAATTTGTTTTTCATCTTCTTGTTCGACCTTTAATTTATTAATTTCTAAATCTTTTTTATCAATGCCATTTAATTCTTCAACAGTTTTTTCAGTTTTATTAATATAAACTGTCTCATTAATTGTTTGAGTCACCTCATCAACAACTTTATCATCACAACTCTGATATTTTTTTTCTGGTGATTTTAAATTATCTTCTTCCTCATTGTTATCAGTTAAATTATGATCATCAAATAGACTCAATCTATTATCAATATTGCTCAAAAGGTTACCATTACTTTCTTGAATATTATCAATATTAAAATTGAAATCACTATCATCATTATTTGGAATGTTTTCATGACTATTACTAAAATTTTCAACAATATCAGTACATTCATTGGTACATTCATTGGTTTGATTAATTGTATTCAAACTTTGTTGAGTCGTCAGTGAATTATTGCAATCATCTTCTGCTTCTTCGTCTACTTCTTCTGCTTCTTTTTCTTTTTCAATTACATCGGGTGAATCAGAATCATCATCACTATCACTGACAGCAAATACTGGATGTATTTTCTTAACAACAGGTACCTCAACAATTTCATCATCATCAATATCCCAATTAATCTGTTGAGAATTAGCACTTGATGATAAATTATAATCATCTTCATCTTCATCTTCATCATCATCATCATCACTACTATCACTATCTGATGTATCAGATATAATCATAACCTCTGGTGTATTTTTTTGATACTCATCATTATCATCACTGTCACTCAGTGTAACTGTGTCAACTAATGCATCACAATGATAATTTGTAACAAATGCTGGTGTTATAAAATGCCTGAGATTATTACGTTTAGTACAAGATGATCCATCGTGTCCTTTTCGTCTACAGATGCTGCAGCTCAATAGATACTTTGGCTTCATCACACTTGATGAATTTTCTGGCACATTGACACTCCCACCCGTCGTCTGTAAACACACAAATTGTGCAAAGAAGATCATTTTTAATGATCTTCCAATTGTCATTTAGACACGAACGGGTGAGACCAAGTTATCTAACATTTTGATCTTTATTTTGTTTTTATTATTTCTTATCTTTTGAACTTAATTAAACCCAGTAATTTATAATTTAATTAGTCAAAAAATGATAAAAGTTACTATTGATTTGATAAAATTTTAAATAAGCCAAATAATTTTAATTCTAATATGATAATATTTTTCAATTAACGAGCAAATTATTAAATGAAGAATATTTACCGTCATGTGGTATTTCCTCCAGAGATCAGGACATTGAGTTTTATCATGGCCAATACCTCTGCATGTAGTACATCGTAAAAGTTTGCATACCTCACAAGTTTTTCTATATGATTGATATTTTTTTCCACACTGTTAAAACATAATAATATATAGTTCAAGTTATTGCCAATTAATTAAGTGTATACTTATATATAGGATATTTAAAAATATTGTTTTACTTACAGTTAGACACATTGTATGAGGACAAGTTGATTCTTTGTGTCCAACTTGACCACACATTCTGCAAGACATGACATTGGGTTTTGATGGACAGTGATCTTTTTTGTGTCCTTCTCTTTGACAAATTGAACATGATACTCGTGAAAATCTACGTCTTGGAGAAACGATATCTGCGTCAAGTATTGCCCATCGGTTTGGATTTCCTAGAAGAATTAAAAATATAAATAAATACACTTGACTGTTTTGAATTTAATTTCAAAACTAGCAAATCAACTTACTTGTCATTCGACATTGTATTTCTGATACTTCCAGATTCATCAATTCATTTCGAGAATCATTGTAATAAGATACTAAATCTGGAGGTAATGGTTGAAAAATATATTCATCAAATGACATATTTGCTGTTGAATTTTTATTTTGTTTTTGACGTTTTTGAGGACTTGATGATTTACTAGTATAATTATCAGACTCATTTGATAAATTATGATTACGTTTTCTTTTTTTCAACATTTCTGTTGTTTTTGGTGGACCCATTTCTTCATTTAGAGTACTTGAGTCAATATTTTCAGTAACACTTGAATTATTAATTATTGAATTTTCTTCATTAATATTATTTTGACTGGTTGTTGGATTATTATCATCATCAATAGTACAATCATCACTATTGGAGATATTTTGAACATTTGAATTAATAACATTAATTGAATCATCAAAATTTTGCCATGACTCTGCATCATCACCAAGTGATTCATTTTTTTTTCTACTTTCTGTATCATTAGCCATTTGACCTTCAATACTGACCCAATTCATTGCTTCACTCTCTGTCATACTATCTTCATCATCTGGAGTACAATTTGTATCTGTTAACTCTCTCATTCGTTTAATGTCATCGAGACTTGATGCTCCCTTTTGAACTGTTGAACAATTTAAAATAATATTGCTTGATATTTCTGGCTCATCCTGCGAATTTTCATCTCTATCTATAAACTCTTCATCATCATCGTCATCATCATCATCTTGTGTTGAATTTAGATTGTCAAATGATTCATCTATGGGTTGAGTCAATGACTGTTGTTGTTGTTGTTGTTGTTGTTGTTGTTCTTCTTCTTTTTCATCACTACTACTGCTACTGCTATTATTATTGTTGTTTAACTCATCATCAGAGTCAGGTAAATCAATAAGTAGTGGAGCTGGTTTTGGAGGCACTGGTACTTCCCATATTGAACCATCAGAATCAGATTCATTACCATCATTATTTTTATTTTTGTTTAAGTCACCACTTTGTTGTTGTATTTTTTTATTTTTATCCAATATATTATACTTGGATAAAGAATCATCAGTAATTGAATTATTAAGACTTGTATTTTCGGATTCAATAGTTGAATTTTCTTGTTCAACTGATTTATTTTGTTGTTTACCACCATTTTTATCACTACTAGCTTTAGGAGTTGAACAGCTAGTTCGTTTATCAGTTCTTGATTTATTATTTACAGCATCTAGTGTATTTTTTTCAGCTGTTTGATCAATTGATTCAGCAAGTGCTAAAAATGATACATCTCCAAGCTCACCATCACTCATATCTTCAACAAAGTGGCAATCAGGATCATTAATATTGAATTGCTGTCCTTGTTTTCTAATTTTCATATTTCTTTCTTTTTGTTTTTTTCTTTTAATTTTATTTATTTCTTTTAATCTTTGAAACTGTTCAACATGTTGATTTCTCAAACGTTTTGATCTTCTTGGTGCTTCTAATTGCAAATACGATTCATTACTAAGTGTATTTTGAAATCTTCGACCGAATCTTGTTGTTCTATTGTCATTTTCATAATGTTCATCATTACGACGTGAATATCTTGGTGATTCATTTGTTGGTTTTAGATGATCTTGTTTATGGGGTGATTGAAAAGAAATTTTCGTTGGACGATAAGGCTTACGAAACATACCAGTTGCTCGTGAGTAAGGTTCAATTGATGGTGTTTGACACTCCATTCCCATTGGGTTTTTATTATTAACAGAATATGTTGTTGAACAAACATTTTCTTGTCCTGGCCTCGTGTCGAAACTCCAATGACAAGCATTTTGTTCACTATTAGATTTGTCATTATTTAAACTACGAGGAGTTGATTTTCCAACTGTTGCATTTGATGAACTTGGTGTATTTGCATTGGTCGTGTTGTCATCAGGATATGTCTCATTGGAATAATATATTTCAGCATAGAGGCGAGCTTCTAAATCTGGATCACAATTACCATCTCCACTGTCATTGTACTCCATTTTTTAATAACTCTAAAATTGACAAAAATTATACTCTATTAACAGGTATTTATGTATTGTTAATTAAAATAAATAAAAAAATAATAATTATTATTGTTTTTGTTGTTAGTTGATAATTATGTAAGGCAAATTTTGAGGTTATAGATAATCGTTTTTTTATTTTTATACCTTGTTAAATAATCCACGTTGTTAATACTTTGATTATCAATTTTTTTATTAGTTTGTTATTAAAGTTGTAAACAATACTATTTTAAGTTTTCATTAACTAACTATAGGCAATTATACCCGTGATTTTCACACGGGTAATCGTGCCAAATGAAACTTGTCTTGACTTGTTTTTTTTAATTATATTTTTTTCATCATACCAAACACACATGGTGCGAAAACTAAAAGCAGATAAGATAGAATATTAGCGTACCGAAGAAAAAGGCACGAGTTTTTTTGAATACAATTTATGCAATTTGGAGAAAAATTTAACAAACAAAGTATTGACGAAATAACTTTTATTTAATTTTTTTTTTTTATGAAAACATTTTTATTTTAATCAGTGAATAAACAGGTTTTGAATAAATTCCTAATACTGATGTCACCTGAAGCATAGTTTTTAAATAATTAAATTGCACATAATTTATTTTTTTTATTTGAACAATTTCGACGGATAACAACGATACAAATTATTATTCATTTTAAGATCGAACAAAAAGATAATTAATTGATTGTTGAAATAGACCATGATTTAATTATAATTTTATTATATCTTTTGGTCACGTCAAAACAACATCAAACAGGGATCATATATAATTTACATGAGAAATCATAGGGACAATAGAGAATTTTTTTTATTTTATATTCTCAATAATTAAGGATTTTTTTTCATCTATCTATAAACGTTTTTTTTTTTTTAATAATAATTGTATATAACTCACAGAATTATCAACATTAATTTCGTTTTTTTCGATTGATTATAATTAATTACTTTTCATTTTTTAATAGTATCCAACAATTCGTTGATTGAGAGCTTTGTATTTTTTGTTTTTCTTTTAAATTCGATTACAGCAGTGTTAAAATTAAAATATATTTGCATTTTGGAATAGCTAAACCATTTGTGTATATAATGATTGTAATCTAACGCTCCGATAACAAATATTTGATGGAACAATAACTTTCATGTTTTGAAATTTGTTGTTTACATTGCACTTTTTGAACTTAAACACTTGTCGTTGGATAACAGCTAAAAGCTGTGTAATTATTTATTTACGTGCTTGCTATATAAAATGGTCTTTAATTTTATTTTTTATCAACTTTAATTTATTTAAAACTAAAGTGAATCAACATATTTTTTTTTTTTTTTTTTATTATTTAACTTTGGTATTTTAATTTCTAAAATTCGTTTTACAAACAGGCCGAGTTGATTAACTAATAACGCTTCAATATTGATCGAACAAGAGCGAGACAAACATTAATTTTTTTTATTAAAATTATCTATTTATAAAAAAAATTCCCCATGCATAACCAGCAAAGTAAACATTGACTAGAATAAATTTTGATAATATACATAAATAAATTAAAATGACTAGTATAACAAATCTTCAGTCACTCATTTTCTTTCAACGTTGTCAAATAAACTATACAGAAAGAAAAAAAAATGCTTTTTTTTATATATATAATACAAAAACAGAATAATTATACTAATAATAAATAAGTAATTATTATTAATAAAAGTTGACTAGTATCGCAAAGGTGAAAATTAAAAATCAACATAATAATTGGACGGTAACACGATCAAAGAATTTTCATTTCTCTCGAGAACCACAATATCCAATTCGATTATGAATTGATGTTGTTGTTGTTGATGATGATAAGGATGTTGTTGCTGTTGTAACATCCATTTTTTTTCTTGTCTAGATTAAGTAGGTTTTTTTGTTTTTTTCCTTTTTTATTTTCAATCACGAATATTCATATTCAAGATTTCTAACGGATCTGTAACATAAATTAAAATATTTAATTTTCGTTTTGACAACGATGTATTTATAGTTTAATAAAAAAGCAAGGGAGATAAAAATGACTATTTAAGTTTTAATTATATTGAATTGGACGAAAACGTCATTGATTGATAACGAATTTCGTACGTATCGTAAATGCGGTACTCGAGAGGATTGATGGTTACTTGAGCCGTTGCGTGACGTTTGCTAGGGCAACGGCAAATGCTTGAAGGGCACTGAAAGGATACTGAAAGTCCAGAGTATATGCATTTCCATCGATTCTTCCAAATTGCATGACCTAAATTTCAAAAATATATGTATTTATTAATAATTTAGAAAATCAATTTATACAAGATTTTTTATAAACACAAAAAAACTTAAAATAACAAAAATAACTCACTTGTTTACCACGATATTCAATTTGAAAATTTTTAGCACTCTCTTGAGTAACACGACCACCAAAATCAAGTTGATATACTTGACTTGATTCATTCCACATTGGTGCTTTGTTGTGCATAACAAGCTCTTCAGCTTTATTTCCCGTCGATCCTCCAGCTTTTTGTTTGAGCTTGAAAAATAAACATTCAAATAAATAGAGGCATCCTTGGCAAGTACTATTATATTCTATAGCCACATCCAAAAATAGCAAAACAATAAAATAATAGTAATAATAATTATTATTACTATTATAGAAAAATGTTCTACTTATTTTTATCAAAGCCTTATAATAGTACAAAAATAGTAAATAAAAAAATAAATATAGGGGATAATGGTCTAAAATAAGCACTTTTTTTTCAATGTAAAATTTTGTTTTTGTTGACTCGGAAAAAAGTTCCAGCTATTTCCAAAAATGTTTATTAGATATTTCCTAGAAAATATTTTCTGGAAAATTACGAGAAATTGACTTGTTAATTAGAAAAAAAAAATCACATTAAAAAAACAAGTCCTCGTTTTTGACACCCTATTCATTCTAGACCTTTTTCTCTTATATATTTTTTACCTTTTGACGAAGTTGAGCTTTTTGGAATGTTTCCAAATTTCTATAACTTTTTGATGATTCATCTTGAGCTTGTACTTCATCATCTGAACTTTCACCTCGACTTTTACGTGTACGTCTACTTAATAATGGACTTGATAATAGCCTTCTTCTAATTGGAGATGCTGATGCTGGTCTTTTACCTTTTTTTGATGGTGCTGGACTACTTGGTGAACTTGCTGGACTACTTCTTGGTAATCTAGCACCACTTGGTCTTGGCGATGGTGGTGGTAAACTATGACAATCATCAAAATCACGTAATCTTGCTGCAAGACCATCTAATGATGATGACAATGAACCACTTGATTTTGCCTCACAAGAATTATCATCAATATGTAATTTATTTGAATTATTATTATTTATTTCATCTAATTCATCACGTATTATATTTAAGGATGTATTTTTATTATCATTATTATTTAATAATAAAAAATTTTCACATATGTCATTTGTACATCCACTTGCTTCTTCAATATGTTCAGAAAGTTTTGGCTTTAATAAAATATTTTCACAACTTGGAAACATATCACTTGAATCTAAGCTTTTTGATTTACCACATGTACGTAATTTTGGCTTTGAATTATCATGTAAATCATCATCATGTGGATTTTGTTTTTGTTGTTGGTGTTGTTGTTGTTCTTGTTGTTTTTGATGATCATGTTGTTGTTTATTTTTTTTTCTTTTTTTAGTTTTTCTAGATACAAGAACAAGACGTTTATTTGGCGCTTCTTTTCTTAACATTTTTAATGCAACATCACATGGTACCATTTGAGCATCAACTAAATCTAAATATCCAACACTACAACTACGTACCATTGGATCAAGTGATGAATACAATGGTCCAATACTAGCAACAGTTGGTGTTCTATGAACACCACGTATTTGTCCATTAAATTCAATATCATTTTTAATGAATTCTTCATCAATAAATCTAAGTTCTTCATTTTTACAAGGTGATACACCAACTTGATTAGTATGATTACTACTAGATTTACCACAACAACCAGTTGTTTTTCCTTCTTTTTCTTTTCTTTTATGTGAACATTGTGAATTACCACATGAGGATACAAAATTTGTATTTGGATATGATGATGATGATGATGTTGGTGAATTTGATTCACTTGATGTTGTATGTAAATTTTTAGTTAAATTTAATGATGTTAAGTTTGTTCGATAACAACTTGTTTTATTATTATTTTTTGTATTAATATAATTTGTATTACTATTTTGTAATATTAGATTTTGTACACCAGTTGAGTTATAAACTTGTTGTGGTTGTGTATTATTATTACTATTACTACTATTATGATTATTTGCTATAATTGAATTTTGTCCATTTTGCATTGATGTTTGTATAATATTTGATTTATCATCATTATTATTAATTTTATTATTTTCAAATTCTTTACGTATTGTTTGCTGATCAGCAAGTGCTGTTTTAACTCTTTGTATATTTGTTGAATAATCAGTTGCTTGATTTGATGTTGCAATAAGTGTTTGAGTTGGTGCAACAGCATTTTTAGGTGATTGTAATGCTGGTACATCACAACAACGTGGTGCATTGTGTCTTTGTGATCGGTATGTTGTACTTGATGTTGCACGTATATTTTCACAAAAATCAATAACACCCTGACGATCAACATATGGAAAATCTTCTTCATAATTATCAGTATGTACAACTGCTGTTGCTATTGAATTTTCATTAGCAATAAATTGATTCGATAATTGTGATTTTGGTCTATTTGTATTTAGACGAGCATTACGAGGTGTCATTGGTGCTATTGGTGGTGGTTGTACGTCTTGAGTTGATCTTGATGCTCCCTGAGGGTCTTGAAATATTTCTTCTTCATCTTCCGAAAATAAATTTGGATTGAAACTAGGATCTGGACCTATTAAATAAAAATACAAATAGAATCATTATTATTATTCTCATCAATTATTTATTGATTAATTATTTTTGTATATTACCTGCTGGAAGATCATCTCGTAATTCTGTCATGACAAGTGTCATTTGTCTTGGTTGTAAATGTAACAATGACGTTCTATAAGTAACTTGGCCTAAATTTGCTGGTACTGAATCAGTTAAACCATGAATTTTAAATTTTGTTCCCCAAATATTTGACGTAACTTCAACTAATTTTGCATGTTCTGGTAATGTATCAACATAAGTTAAATCATTGTCATCTGATGTTTTTTCACCACGTCTTTTACGATGTCTTCTTCGATGTTTTGGTGAATCAGCTAAATCAGTTGTATCTTTATCTGTATCAGAGCCATCACTGTATTTATAAACTTGTGGCTCAGAATGATATTTACGTGTATCTGACCGTGATGTATCATTGAATGATAAATATTGTGATATTGAATCATTGGCTAAATTAATATCTTGTGCTTGTGGATCAAATATTACAAATTCAGGACGTATTTTACTGGTTCTGCGACCTTTCAAAAGTGGCACCAAGCCACCAAGATACTCAAGATACAAAGTATAACATGGTGCTGGTTCACCAGCATGTCTTAACATTGTACAATATAGTCTACCACCTCCTGGTGGTGGCCTCGACACAAACTTTCTTAAATCTGTTGGCTCAGGCACGCACGACCTATTTTTTTTTTTTATATATATATAAAAGATTACGTGTTAAAAAACATATTATTAAATTTTTTTTTCTTCTACTTTTATATTTTAACTTTTCTACTTCGAAATGATATTAATAAAATTTAATACATAAATTGCTAAGATTTTTCATTTTCAATAAAGAAAATAAATGAGAGACAAAAATTTCGTATAAAAGTAAATTGAAATACAAAAAATCTCAAATTAATTTGACCTTACTTTATTGTATTGGCAAAAAGTGCTCCGACTAAAGATTTAAGCCTTGGTGGTAGTGGAAGTTGTTCAGCACCAGATTCATGAGTTAAAGAAGAACGTACTGAAAGCCTTGATAACAGCTGCAATGATCCAATTCGTCTAAACAAAAAAACCCACCAAGTTTTAGTTTAAAAAGTTTATTTATTTATTTTTAAAATTACTTTTCAAATGATAAAAGTTTTGTATAATAATTAAAATCCAATAGTTCTCACCTGGAGACCCAAGCAGCATGAACACGAGCCCCGGTTGCAATAAACAAACGTCTGTCATTGTGGCCCCACGTTAATGCCGAAATACGACACTGAAATAAATCAAAAATCAATTGTTCAATTTTTTATTTAATACACTTAACAATTTATATATTCTATGCAAATTGAATAACAAAATAAATAATCTAGTTAAATTTTAGTAATTTAATTTGTCTTGTTTTTTATTCGAAATATTATATTATATTTTTTTATCATTTGTGCTTCGTTAAATACAAAAAAAAAAGAACAAAAAAATCCTTCAGTTGATAAAGATTAATGGACTAGGAAAAATGATAAATGAATTGAATTTTTTTTACTAATATATTTATGTAAATTATAAAAAAATATAAATAATGATTTTATAAATTATTTTAAAAGTTTAAAAATATCTGTCAATAGTTTTATGTCATTTAATTAGGTCAAATTTTAAATGTCCTTAAGAAATTGAAATATTAAAAAAAAGAAACCAATTATCAATAAAAAAAAAAAAAAATGTATAATTAAAACAGAAATTAAATTACCTGAGTATATGGAAGTTCAGTTCTGTAAATAAGTGTTCCAGTATCTGAATAAAATTTAATACGATTTTTATATTCACAAGTATTTCCATTGGTGCTATTGATTTCTTTGCTTCCGGCAATTGCAAGTAATTTTCTTGAATTACTCCATTCAGCATATAACGGTGCTCTTAGACCAGTTTTAATTGTTATTGGCGAAATATCATCGTATGACCTTAGCATGACAATATGACCATTTGTCAAACACACAGCCAAAATATAATTTTGTTCATCTATTAAATTTAATAATTCAATCACTCAATTAAAAAACAATTAAGCAACTTTATTTTATTTTTCTTTTGAATTTTTTATCGTTAATAATTACTGAGCTTTTGATGAGATATTCTATTATCAAATTTTTTCCATCATAAAATCAGTTTTTTAAAGCACCGATAAAATATTCTTATTTTCATTAAATTCTAAATCGATTTTGTATTATGCTGACATTTAACCAATGACCTCAGCATTATATATTTTTTTTTAAATTTAAAATAAAAATATCACCACGAAATATTTAGCAATCTTTTTAAAATTTGATTCATCAAAGTTCATTTATTATTTATTTATTCTGTCTGGTCAACAGCAGGGTAAAAGCTCATATATTATTAACGTGATAATAAAAAAAAATGTATAAACTTTTACCTTGGTGAGCTTGATCGGTCGAAACATCATCATCACCCTCTTCCATCTTAAATTTTTCAGCACTCCAAGCCATTGACGTGACACCAGCAGATAATTGTACCTCTGAGACCATAGCACCATGAACATCCATGACAATTAATTGACCAGTTGTCGTACCAAAGTAAACCTGTATAATGTTTTTATTTTTATTGTTTTTTAATTGGACGGATAGTTAAAATAAGATAAAATTTTGCTACTTGAGTTCTCAGAAAATTATCAGATTATTTTAATTGATCAGTAGAAATAAAAATGATTGATTACTTTGATTGATGTGGTGATAAAGAATAGTTAATTTATAAAAACAATGGTGATGTGTAAAAAAATTAATGGAAATACCTGTTGATCATCTGGTGTCCATATTCCACAAGTTATCTTTGCTTGATCATTTAACATTGATGACCAGTATCTTTGTCCACCAACACTTCCCACAAGAACAAAACCATCCTTCAAATAAAAAAAAAATCAATAATAAATACAGCAAAATATAGTCCATAAATATATCAATAAAATATTTATTCTTCTGGATTTACGTATAAAGACTCAAGTCGAATAAAAAAATACTTTTGGCAATGAACACTGCCAAGGATTTACATTCAAACTTATTATTTTACTACATTAATTTGACTCATAGATATTAAATTATTTAAATTTATTTTTTTCAATTGAAAAATAAATAAACTAAATAAATTAAAGAACCTTGAATTTACTTTTGATAACACAAGTGTTATAATATTGATAATAATTGTTTTTTTTTTTTTTTTTTTTTGTTAGTCAGGTCAAAGTCATTTAACAATTTAAAAAAGTAAACAAAGTTTCTATTATATTGTGTTGACATTATGAAAAGAAATGGGGTAAAAAAATCTTGAAAATTTACCCGATAACATATCAATGCCATACGTCCATCATGAGACCAAGAAAAGTGCGTGACTGGTATATTACGATCGTTTATTAATTCAATGCTCCACCTTCCTTCATATTTGATCCACACGAATATTACTCCTGACCTGTCACATGAGGCCAATTTTTGATATGGCTCATTCCATTTGACAAGAACGACCTGAAAAATACATAACAAAAAATTGTTATACAAATTTAAATAATACATAAAGATTGATTCTCAAAAGTTTAATGACATTCATTGTAAAAAAAATTAATTAAAATAATTTAAACCAAATTAGAATCAACTCGTTAAAATAAAAAAAATTTATTATTAGAAAAAAAATTAAATTTGATTTTGAAAAGTTTTGACAGATATTGCATGTCAAAAGTAGGTATTCTATTTTCATCTATACAGCGACCTCGATATGCAAAGTCACTGGGAGTTTATTCAAAGGTTTTTTATATTTCATTGGATCGATCAGTAATACCAATGAATAATCCTTCATTATATCACCCACAAATATAAAGATAAATTTTCATTTAAATAAATAAACAAAAAACAATAATAAAATAAATTGTTTATATAAATTTTCATGTAAAAAGTAAATTTTATATAAAAATGCAATAAGTATAAGTTGGTTCACGTGACCACTCTGTTATCCACTGACATGTTCTACTTGGATTTATAAACTCCAGTGGTTTTATGTTCACCTAAATCAAAGAGTCATGTATACATGCAGCCACAATACATCTAAGCCAAAAGGTGAAGTTTGTATAATGTGATCCTTAAACAAAAAAAAAAAATTGACACTCTCGACAAACCTCACCAACTAACAACATAGACCAACTTTCTATGTAAACTTTTCTAATATATATCATAGAAAATTACATGCGAAGATTAAAACGATTACATTGAGTATTATGTTTATCTAAATCTCTCTCTAATCAACTAAGGATCAACCTAGATACACTAAATAAAAAAGAAAAGTCACAACTTGAAAGCATAAGAGCTTAGCTGTTTTTTCTTTCAACACTGTCATCAAAACAATTTAGAAATAAATTTGTCAAAGTTTTGGATGATAAAGTTTTAAGGCAAATTGATCAATTCAAGATGGGTCATTGTCCTGTCATCATCTCAGACAATTGATGGGAAACCATGAAAGTAATCATTTTTCTTAAGGTTCAGTAGTTATATTGATCGAGTACAAATCTATTTATAGATTTTTTCTTTTTTTTTTTCTAATGTCGCTTTTATATAGGGTCGAGGTGAACAATATTTTTTTTTATTACTTTTTCCTTGCTTTTAATGATTGTTGTCTGTGAATTAACTGGTGCAAAAGAAATTTTATTAATATTTTAATTATCTAAATCTTTTTTGCAGCAAGTTGGCCTTAAAAATGAACAAACAAAGTTATAAAAATTAATTTAATTTAGTGGAGAAAAATATAAATTTAATTATATAATAAAAAAGGTTGATGACAAATATAAAACAAAAAAAATTGTCATTGAATTTTTATTGATAGTAATTAATAATTTTATAGACACACAAACAAGTTGAATTTATAGAATAGCAATATATTGATTTGATTTGTCAAGGGCTTGAGTATAATACAAACAGTTCGACTATATTTCATCAGAGCTTTAAATAGAAAAAAAAATATTCAAAGACAATATTGTATTTCATTAGAAACTTGTGTTATTTTTTCTCAACAATTTTTTTCAGCTTTTCTTCTAGTCTTTTTTCGAAAGCTATTCATTTATTATATTATTTTTTGTCAGCAGATTTACTTTGTCTGCAAATTTACCAAATGCATGTATAGCAAAATTTATACTATGGCTTTTGAGTTTGGTGTCTTGGAAAATGGTTGTGCATATTTTTAAGTCAAGATGTCTGAGTGTATGTGATAACTGTAAATATGCGTATACATATAATTATATACTGTATAAAGAAAATGACACTAAGGGTTGATAAATACAAAACTAGAGGGTAAGAACCAAAGTCCAGCTAGTTGAGAACCCTTCTATGAAACAGCATTGCGTGTGCCAGATCGATAACTTCTCTGTATAGCTCTATATCCACGACACCCTTATACATACACCCATTTTTATTTTTAAAATTATATTACGGGTATTATCATTACTTTTTTTTTGACTTAAATTTTTCAAATAAAAGCAAAATACAGTTTAATGATGATAATATAAAATGATAAAATAAATATATGTTAAATTGGATCATTTTATACATCAAATAAATTTTACGCCCATCTAAACTCAATTGTATGTTGGGGTTGAATAGCTAATCTAAAGAAAAAATAAAAAATAAAGACTGAAATACACCTCTGGGAATAACTGACAACCATATGACCCTATTGATAAAAAGAGGTATTCAATCTTTGGCTTATACAGTGAAAATTGCTTGAGCTTTTGTTGAAAATATTATTGGTGAATAAAAATATTGATGTGCACAAGTTTACTATAAAAATGAATAATAAAAAAAAATTAAAAAAATTCATTTATGACACTGGGAGATCAGGGATGCACTTTATACTTTTACCAAGTTTATATAAAAAGTACTTTAAAATTTATGATATTTAAATTAAACGATAATATATACATGTAATTTCAACAGATGTTGGATATATAAGCTTTAAGCTTGTCGTATTTTATTATTAATTTTTTTTCGTATTATTTATTTTACTGAAAAGATTTTTTTTCTATTTACAAAGTTTTTTTGGATATATTTTTATGGTGGTTAGAGATTTGGACATTTCTGTTTTCATTGCAAAGGGAGAGTCAAGAAAAACATTGAAAATCCTGGATGAAGGAAGAAGAGTTAAGTCTTGGGGTGGCTTGCGAGGGTAAAATGTGATTTTGCTTGTGTAACATTTATTCTGTTGAAAGAAAATAAAATATATATAAAAAAAAGAAAGTATTTTCGTGAGAATTTGACGCAATAAAATGAAGATATAGAAGTAGACGTTGAGTATTAGTAAATCTGTTGGGATTTTAATCCTCAGTTATTGATATCTAAGAGTCAACTTAATCTCAGACACTGTTTATTGTGTCAATGTCATGATTTTATTGCCTATCAATTTTATTTACCAAATAACGTGCTTATAAAATGACTAAATATTATTTTAAATAACGAAAATTATAATCAATTTTTCAACAAGTTGAATTACAAATATAATAGAAATCATTTTGATTAAAAAAGTCATATAGGTATACTGCATGTATGGTAAAGCTATAATAAAAGTTTGAAAATTATTTTTCAAGTACTTTGTACAGCTATGAATAGAGATGAGGTGTTTTGTCTGCTTAAAAACTATTTTAAATTGACGTATAGCTATCAATTATTTTTCTAAATTATCCAGTATACTACTTGGACGATAAAAATGATCATTTTACTTTATCAACTTGAAGAATTAATTTTTTATAAAAACGAGACGAAATAAATCAATCAGCAAGTAGTAAAATAAGTAGAAATAATACGTCATTGTCAGACCGATTTGAGAAGGGGATTTAGTTGGCCATATCTATTGTATAACATAATTTGATTGGCCAATTTTCGAAGCATAAAAAAAAAATATTGACCTTTCTGAAAGCAAAAAATTTCATACAATTTGTTCTACTTTCATTAAACCAGATAAATTTCAATCAAACACTTAAAAAAATATTTTATAATATAAAATCGGTGAGATGACAATTTTTTTTGTTTGATTTTTTGTTGGCTATATTCCAAGTTTTGTAGCAACTCAACTTTCAAATTTAAAATAAAATTATATTATAATTTTTAGTGTCATTTTTGTTCAATCAGAACCTTTACGTTGACACCAATTACATGAGGCTATACTATGAAGACTCATCCCTTCACAGTCACCCAAAAAGAAAGGTAAATATAAATCACAAAATAATAATATTATTCTGTACACTGGTACCGAAGAAAAAAAAAATTAGCTCTATATTTTTTACAAAGCTTTTTAGATTAACCGAGGGAATTTTTCTCTTGTATGTCTCAAAAGTTTTAGCTGATGGTGAGGCAAAGTTCCCCTTCGAGGTTTTTACCCTTGTTGATTTTTTTTTTTCACGTGTCAGGGCTTGAAGATGAGAGCAAAAAAAAAAAATAAATAAATATGTTCTTGGCTGTACGTGATAAGTGTGATGGAACATGTAGTCAGGCATATTTTCAAACACCATGAAGATTCATGAGGAAAATTGTTTAACAAATTTTTTCAACATGTAACATTGTTTGAGTGTTTCAGACAAAATGAAACGGAAAGTATATTCACATAAATATGTAAAAGGGTTGAAAGTATTTGACTTTTCCTTTTATTTTTTTACTTGTTTTTTTGTCTAGGTGTGGACAAAAAATTTAGGATCTTTTCAAGCGAATACATGCATCAACTTTACATAGGTTATTGTCGCTTATGGACAGTGAAATTAGACTGTGACATTTTGATACGACCATCACCCACCGAAAAAAAAAACAGCCATCCTCAAAGATGATATAATTGGAAAACAAAAAGCCTAGAGCTTTTTTTGATACTATTTGTTCGTTTTATAAATTTTTTTCTATATATTTTTCACTTTAAAGTTTTTTTTTCAGTAATAGATGATAACGTCTGATGAAATTTTTCACTCTCACTCAGAATATATATATTTTTTTTCACATTTCAAAAGAATTTATTATGTTATTATTATTTATTTTTTCGACGACCTGTGGTGATTTAAGACTTGTGCGCCAGAATTTAATATTACCCCTGAGACTGCCAGGAGGTCAGGGTTGGCTCTTGGAAAATTCATGGTTAATTTTATTATAAATATTATTTTGTCTGTGTAATAAAATAAATTTCAACAGCCAAAAAATAATAATAATTGGCAAAAATAAAAGGTCAAATACATAATTTCAAGTTGAAGAAATTTCTCATGAATTCATGAGATAAATATATATATTTTTTTCATTTGAAAAAAAATATAAAGGAATAACGCCGAAAATTAACAACACGTGAACTCATTAGTAATATTTATATACTAAAAGTAAAAAATAATAACAATAATAATGAATGATAATGAAAAAAATAATGAGAATGTGCAAGAAAGTAGAATTTCATGTATTCAAAAGTGTTTTCCTTTTTTTTTAATATTTTTTTTCAACCCTTTTTTTGATTATATGACGGTAGGCTGATAATGATGACGTAAATTTTTTTTAACAATTGAAATAAATAAGACTTTGTTGATTTAAGAGTACAATGATTTTGTTTTACATGACTGATTTGTTATACGAGTTAATTAACTAACGACGCATGTTTACGCTTAAATAAATTTTTAAAAAGTTTTTCCTATATATACTTGCAGTATTTTTACATTTTTTTTTTGCTATAAAGTTTGAAGTGTGGTTTACTTCACTTTAATTGATGAGTCTCAAAAGCCTCACGGATAAATCGATTCTTCGGGTACGTAAAACAGAAATAATATAAAAATAAAAATAAATGAAATGAAATGAGGAAAAAAAGCATATGAGGAAGAATAAATATACAAAATATAAAAAAGGGAAAATCGATGCACCTGTATGCCTAGAGCTTTTCAAAATTCTCTCGACCCTTTCATCGTCGTGTGCCAGAGGCGTACAATTTGTTGGGTTTTATATATATAATAGAATCCAACAAAAACTCACGTCGAAAATGAGGGTTGTGGATAAAAAAAATACAAAGTTGTGTAAATTCTTGATAAATCTCGATATTCAACGGATGAGATAACAAAAAAGGATGGAGTTTATATATGGGCGTAACTTTAACATTGATTGTATTAAACTTCCGCTTTGAAATTATTAGAATCAAGTTAAAATAAATTGATCAGTTAATTTAATTGAAATAAATTAAACTAAATAATAATAAATATTTATTTCAAAAGATTAATTTCTTTATACCGGAAATTAACAACGACTTCTTAGATAAAATATATTTTCCAAGATATTTTTCTGCTAGCTCTATATAAATTTATTCCAATCTTCAAGCTATAAGTCGAAAAAAAATAAATAAAAAATCAATTTTCATCAATTTCACTACCTTGGAATTTCTATTCAGTGAATTCACTTTAATATAGTATTTCTGATAAAAAAAAAATATATATATCTGCATAAAACTGAAATGAAATCTAGCTGACTAGTCTGGCTTTTCATGAGCCTCGAGTGGGTATTATATATTCAACTTTTTTTTTATTTAATTAATTTTGTTAAAAAAGAAAGTTATAATAAATCATGTTACTTTTCTATTTTTCAATTTTGCTAAATTAAAATTTATTGTAGATATATTTTACTTGAAAAAGAGATAAATACTTGTTTATTTTTATTAAATGTAATTTTTCAAATGATGATTTGAATGTAAATTTAATAAATTTATAGTAGTGATAAAATTTTTTTATACATTAGGTGAATACCATTATCAGCATTATTTCAACATTGACTTAAAATAAATCTCACCTGACTCTGATGTCCTCGTAAATTGTAGTTGGCTCTTAGTGGTGCCTCAGTTGCTCTGGTCCTGCAATGGGACGAAGTAAAGGTCACCCCAACAAGACCTCGGGCATTTCCAGTTGCCAACCATCCTTCCTGATAATAATTTGTGCGATTCAACTTCCATCCTTCGTCCTGTTACATAGAAATAAATAATTTACAAATTATAAATTATAAAATACTCTGTATTTCCTTGATTCTACAAGTCAAATTTATATCTTTTCTATTTTATTTTTTCATCTCGACATTTGTCGTATGATACAAATTGAATGTTTAAAAAAATATATATTCAACAAATAAAAAAAAATGAAATAAATTAATTATACTACTATTCTTTGTAAGAAGAGAGAAAAATATTATTTAATGACTTTTAGACTTTTATTTTTATACTTTTTAATTATGATTTTTATATAATATTGTTTGTCATGGTCTAAAGGGAGCATATAGATTTCCTTGAATTTTATCTGAAAGACCTATCTTGTATACGTTTGTCAATGGTTAACTCCTCATACTCCTCATACTCCTCATACTCAGAACAATAACACAAATACTTAGTCGAGGTACATTGAATACTGTCTGCAAGCTCAAAATTCAACGGAAACCAAAGGAGTATATATATACGTCAATGGCTATTGTTGATTAAACTTTTAAAGTATGTGATGCTTGATATTGTCAGAATAATAAAAAAAAAAATCATAAAAGCATTTAGCCTGTACACAAAAGAACCAGAGAAAAAAAAAAACCAGGTTCATGGAAAATATAGAAGTTAAGCTTGCTGTGACTTTTCTCTACATACTCAATTCTTGCTCTCTTTATATTTAATTGTTTAAATTTTTTTTTCATTTATTATTTGTATTGAATGATCCAGTTTATATGATCCAGATAAATTGTTTGTTGAATTAGTTTTTGGTAGGTTTATGGAGGTGTTGTATTGAATAGCTAAGAAAAAAATATTACTAAGCTAGGGTAAAGCTTTTACGTTTGTTCTTTATAGTCCCTCTCTTGACTATCAGATTGAGTATATAACTTTTCATTTCACAACTGTTATATTGATCGTAATTTAACGCCCATATTTACACCACGAGTGAATTTTATATTTATATACATTATTTTATCATTTTATATTTAGTATACATCATGAAAAACATTAATCTTTTCACTCCCTAATTTGTTTAAGTAACGAAAAAAATATAACATTAACATTAATATTTTTTATGTTTTAAAACGTATTTTAGATAAAAGAAAGTAATTACATTTTATTAAATAATTTGATTGATTAAATTTTTATCTTTTTTCTATTCGTTTTATCAAGAATATATTAATTAAAAAATTTTAACAACGTTTATCATAAGCTCGGTGAAAAAAATGAAAAAATAAAAAAAATAAAAAAAAGCTGCCATGTAATTAGGGGTAGAAAAAAACACCGAAAAAAAACTACCCTTATTTTTTTCCATAAAGTTAGATTTTAGTTAACTTGATTTATAACACTTTAAAAAAAAAAAGCGAATAATATATAGTTTTTTTTATGTCTAATTCAAATACGATAATGGACTTCTCTGGAGTTTCAGCCTAAATTCACAAACAATTAATAGCTCTTCTGTCTTGTTCAGCTTTTTTTCAAGTACTGTTACACATTTTTGAAATTTTTTTATCTGTTCTTGGTTGGAGTTAATTATACCTTCATTGATTTGTGGCAATTTCAGAATTTCATTTCTTTTTTTTTGCTTTTATTTTTGTGATAGAAAAAATTAATTAATCTGCATTGTGTGTCGTCACAAGTATTTTTTTTATTTTCCTTCAAGAAGAAGATAATAAAAAAATATTTATTGTGCCAGAAAAAAAAATGGAAATAAAAAAAAAAATTAAACTGTCTGGAAATTTTTCATTATATATTGTTTTTCATTTCAAAAGAATTCCCTTTTGGTATACTAAAAGCACGAGGTGGGTTTTGACCATCACTATGTAATATGTATGTATTAAATGGCTCTCTAATGGCTTGGGCGACCTAAAATTGTTTGGCAATTTCATGCTGTTGAATATCGAGTTTCTCTAACAACATTTAACAATGGTAAAATGCGAGCTAACATGAAAAAAAAATCATGTTTTTATTTTATAAATTTTGATTTATACGACTATCCTTACTAACATTATTAAACCCATTTTCTTTTGTTTCTATTAATATGATAATATCAATAGTATTTCATTTTAATTTGATTTTTTTTACCCCAAGAAGCTTTTAACCAATATAGACAAATTTAATTTACACTAATGTTGTCTGGCATTTTCTCTATTTTTTTTTACCCCTTTTTCTTTTATTATTGTTTCAACTTTTTTTTATCTTTGTATTTTTCTCTTTTCTTTTCTTAATCTTGGAAAGTAACACAAGTCAGTTTGGCAGATTGTAAAAGATAAAAAAAATTGGAATGAAAAATAAAAAAAATATTGAATATAGATGGATGAGAAAGTAGACACGTTCTGTACATATAAATTTAATCAAACCGAGTCAACAGACTAATCAACGTTATGAAACAATAAAATATTTGAGTTATAATGATAAAAAATGTTTATGTTTTTTATGATCATAGTACCTTGAAATACAACAAATTTTCATTATATTTCATCTATATGGAATAATAATATCAACAATAAATCGTGTTTCAACTTGTTTTTTTTTCCCCTAATCATAAGTTTATATATAAAAATAAAATAATAACAAGTTTCCAATTGTGTTGAAAAAGAAAAGCTTTAAGCTTTTTCAATTTTTCTTTAATAAGAAACAATTTTTAAAAGTAAATCGTCTTACAGTCACTGTCAGTCTTTGGATTTCGGATCAAACGTTGTAGATATAACAAAATCTCCATGAATGCTTTAAACATTGTTGTTATCTATCGATATTTTTATCATGGAAGAAAAGAAAAAAAAAAAAAAAAACACCTTAAAGTATGAAAGGCTGAAGAGGACATCATCAGTTGTCAGGGTATAAATGTTTAACAGATAAAAAAATAAAAAATGTACGTAGGGTGAATTGATGATGGTGAAAAGACGTAGACATAGAAAAGGAAAGACACAAGTACTTTTGAATTGTAAGGCCTGTTCAAGGTATCTTTTAGAAGAAGACTATACTTCCGTTTTCAACACACTCAAGAGGTACTATCCACTCAACAAAACTGAAACAAGCCCTATATGAACAATAGACTTTGGATATATATAGCCTGACATCAGCAACAATGTATGATGAAAAAAATAACAAAAAAAAAAAAAGACATCGAAACTACTTGATGTCTGTCATTCAAATTATAAAGATATTACCTCGAAATTATGTTTTTTTTTTTTTAATTCTTTTTAAAAAACAAACCCAATAGAAAATTGTAACTCCCCATAGAACTATGCTTGAAGAAAAAATATATATGCTTACATATTTCATCACATAAATGGAAAAAAAACTATTCAAGTTTATTTATTATCCAATAAAATGAAGCACATAAAATGCTGAATAAAGCAAAACTTCAATTTTATCATTGGTTCATATATAATAAACTTGATAAACTAAATATGATAATTAAAAACTAGAACAATTTTCTTTGAGGATAAAATATGAATAAAAGAATAACATATTTACATCAAATTTATGTTCATTTAATATTTATGATTATATAAAAATGTATAATAATTTGCTCGAAGTAATTGGCAGCATATAAGTTATTCAATAATGTCTAGAAGTAGGAAATGAAACTGCTACTTTTCCAATTTTCAAGTATCATGCCTGAGGACATTCTCAATGATGGGGACCATCAGAGAAGTCTTTCAAGTATATATATTTATGAAGAGAAATATCTACCCTTCTATGTATGTCCCATCAGCATATAATTATGAAATAACTCGGAAATTTATATGTACATACAGGGGAAAATAAAAATAAAAAAGAGAGCGACTAAGAGGAATAGAGAGGGTTGATGATGATAGTGCTTCTTTTACTGCATAAGACATATTTCAATGAAAAAGGATATGAACAAACAATGTATATATGTATCTCCATATTGTACTTGTTTTATACAATGAACAAAGTATTTTAAAAAAAATATATATGTGTACGATGATGGTTGGAAAACATATACACATTGTGCTTGGAAGTTTCATTGAAGTAGCAGTTAAATTGGGGTTGTTTCGTGACTACTACTTCAGGCACTTTCCACAAAAATATATTTTTCAGTATTTGATTACCCTTATAGACCAAAAATACTGAACCTTTTTTAATTATATCTGAGAAAAATACATACAGATATTTATCAAAACTCAAAGTATTTTTATTATTTTATATTTGTAATTTGTTTGATAAGACAAACCACTTTTTTATTTTTAATAAAAAAGCTTCAGGCTTTTCAATCAAACAAAAAAATTATTTGTTTTATTAAAAAGAAAAAAAATAATTGTTAATGTTGTTTGCTTAATAAAAATAAAGAGGTAAAATTAATTAAAATAAAAATAGTTTATACAGTAATTTAAGAGCATCATTGAGTCACATGTGTGTGTGTTTTGTAAAATATGGCTTTGAAAAGTACAGTATTGTGTGTTACAAATGTGGTAAATCTCAGCTGATTAGCAACATTGCATTGACACATACAAATATGCATATAATTTTGGTACAAGAGGGATGTATCAGTGAATGAAGGGTGAATTTCGTTTCGAGTGAAGCTCGATAATGGACCAACTGGTTCATCCCCTCATTCAATTTCTATATATCTCCAAAATGCAAATTAACAATATGTATTTATTTTATTATATCAACAAGCAAATAAAAATATTTTAATAATGATAATCTAAATATAGATTTTATTTTATTTTTAAAGACTAATAAGTCATGAGGATATGACTACTGAAGACCCATAGTTGAAAAGCATTTAACGACAGGAAATAATGAAATTTTCATAATCGAATTTTGTTGCTCTGACACTGAAAGTCAAATGGAATGTCAAATGGGTGTGGTTATTCGATTATTTTTCTCCCTTGGACTATTGACATTCTTGTGATAAAATCAAATGATTTTTTGGTCTTCATTTTTATATAATTATATGATGTAAAGACCAAAAAAACATCTAAAAATATCTTTTATTTATTACTTAATTGGTGTTTTTTTTTAATATGAAATTTCTACTTGAGGGAATTTAATTAATGATCAAAATTTACAAATTAGACTCTGCAATATTTAAATGTAAATAATTTTATTCAAGTTTGTCCTGTATTATTTTTTTTTTCTGTATTAATTACCCTTGATAGTGACCTTTATAAATAAAAAGAAATAAAAAAAAAAAAAAAGTAAAAATGATGTCAATGCCTTGGTAGTTATTTAGTTGCATAATTTGTGTGGTCAAGTTTAAGAAATGCCAAGAAAATGCAATGTACAAAAATAGTTATTGGTGACAACTTGCCATGTTGTCATTTAAAATATACATTGACAATAATTTTGAATAAAATGATAGTCATCTACTGGAGATAGTGTTATTGTTTTTAATTTTTAGTGGGTGGTGATCGAGAAAAAGGGTGGTGCTGTTATCAGAAACGAAGATTCTAGTTGATTTCTTTATGTTAACTTGTTATTTTTCATTGTGGTCATCTTTATAATCAGACAAAATATATTATTTTGTTCTCTTCTTATCAGTCTTCTAAGATTATTACGTCGTTTTCTAGTTTTATTATTTTTATCACTTTATATTTTCTGATGAAAATATTCAAAATATTTACCTTTTTGTTGCTTAAGATTATTTGGTATATTTTTTTTTGTTAGTTTTACTTTGTAGACATGTTTTTGCTACGAAGCAAATTGACAATTAGTTAGAGTTAGGTATATTTAAATTTTTTTGTAAATGAATAAATTTTAATTAGCAGAGTTATGCAAATGTTATTTTTGTTAATGACTTGGTATTAGTGTAAAATTAATTAGTTATTTTATTATATAAAATTATGATTTAATTACCTCGGGCAATTCATCAGGCACTTTGCCCATCCAACTGAGAGACAATATATTCGAGTCACATTTAGCATTGCTGGTTGTTTCAAAATGCAAATGCATATTTATTAACACACAATAAATATCATAAATAATATTTTAAATATAATGTCAAATTTTTAACACTAAACATTCAAACGATTATCAATCAAATTGATATGTCACCTTAAAAAAAACACTTATTTTTTTATTTTTAGTTTTCATGTAAAAATCATTATGTTTTTCATGAAAATAAATTAAAAAAAACCTTCAACACTTAATAATATTATTAATATTTATATCTCACAATCGAACACTTGAGTTTTTAATTAAAAAAAATTGAATAATTAAAATAATTTCAACAATTGTTTAAACGACACAATTTTAAAGTTTCCTGAGCAATAAAAAGTATGATTGTTTTGTTAAAAATCGTTGATTTATTTATTTACAAATGTCTTAAGCACTGTGTCCAACTATTGATAAACATATTGTTTTTTCTGATTCGTTAAAACGAATATTATAACTTCACATGAAAAATTGTCACACACAAAAAAATGATGAAATAAATAACACTGTCTTGATGATACTTGATTAACTTGTACCTTTATGATTTTATAAATACAAAATAAAAGTTCATAGAGGTGAACTTTCAGCGCAGTTGATATTTTAGCACTGCAAGCTTTCGAGCTTGGCAGAATCTGTCGACTACTATTCACAACTACAATTACAATTTTTATATAGAAATACTGTTTAACACACAACTATGATGCAAACATCGCAGTCGCATAATAACACACAAAATGTTATGAGAGAAAGAGAGCGAAGGAGCAAGTGGGTGGTGTCAGTGGTTGATCTGCACGAGGGAATATCCTGGGTATGTTTATATGTGTTGTTGTCGTCGTTTTCCCCGGTTAAAACGCGCCACATTTATTTGCCCTGGGCCAGGATGTATTGATTATGACTTTTGGAATTACACTGCGAACTCTTACGGTTATTTTTTTTACTAATAAAAGTTATGTATAATAAATAACTTAATAAACAATAATATAATGTTTAAAAATTCCCTTAAATATGCATCCTATTAACCCTTTTGTTAATTAACATTTTACAAATATTTATGACTCTTTTAATTTTCATTGGAAAGATAAGATTGATCTATTTTTTTCCCAACGATATAAATTTTAACAGAAGCCCACAATTGCTTTCTTTTTAATAATTAAATTTACGAATAAAAAATAAGATTTATTTCACTCATTAAAATCTATCATAGATGAGGACATTATTTATAATTTATATCTAAAATAACGAGAATTTTAGAATGTCATAACATAGAGTGACGTTACCGGCGTGAGAGAGAGTACAAAAACACACTAAACAAAAAAAAATATTGTCTCTTATTGAATCTTGTTTATAAAAATATATTCTATTTATTTATCACTTAACAAGTTATAATATCTGTATAAATAAAATTATATAATTAATAATGGATCATAAAGTTGAACAGCATGATGAAATTGAAGCTTTGGATTCAATTTATTGTGGAGAATTGGAAAGTAAGTCTTATTTAAGCTACTTGTCATATCATTTTTATAACCTCTGAATGATACAATTATAATCACATGTTTTACATCATCAATTTTATTAATAATACAATATTGTTGTTTTTTATTTTTAGTATTAGAAAAACAGCCTTATTATCATTTTGTTTTACCAATAAAGTCAGAAGAATACGAGCCAGACACTGACAATGGTCTTGCTTGTAATTTAGATTTTACATATACTGAAAAATATCCTGAAGAACCACTTATTGTTAAAATTGAAGATAATGAAAATTTTGAAGATGGTGATGTTGAAAAGCTTAATCAACATTTGGCTGAACAAATGGAAGAAAATTTAGGTATGGCTATGGTTTTTACACTAGTAAGTGCTGCACAAGAATGGCTTAATGTACAATGGGATAAAATCAAATTTAACAGAGAAGATATACGTACTAAAAAATTAATTGCTGATGAAGAAGCAGAAAGAGTAAGTTATTAAATAGAAAATCCAGCAACGTATGAACTATTGAACCAATTTTTTTTCTTTCAGCAACGTTTTGAAGGTACCAGAGTTAATGTAGAAACTTTCATGACTTGGAAAGAAAAATTTGATGAAGAAATGGGTCACACAAGAAAACGAGAAGAGCTTGCTGCATTGCAGGGTAAAAAATTAACAGGAAAAGAACTATTTATGACTGATAAATCATTGGATCAATCTGATCTTCAATTTTTGGATGAAGGTAAATTAGTTTTACAACTATTATTGAACTATTGACTCGACTGTTTTCATGTGAATCAATTATTATTTGTTTATTTAGGTGATGCACCAGTCAAAGTTGACGAGAGTCTTTTTCAAAATATTGGAGATCTTGATATTAATGAGGATGATGATCCTGATTATGATCCAATGAATGGCTCCGACGACAGTGACTAAAATTATTTAAAATTAACAATTATTCTAAAAAAAAGTTTAACAACTCGACATATTTTTAAAACGGATTTTTAAAAAAAAAAAAAAAAACAATGGCCTTGAATTAAATGTCAGCAACAATGTAAATAGCAATTTACCATTTTATGAATAAAAAATTTGTTTATGAAAATTCGTTTGTACTTTTTAAAGTTATGTTTTTGTTGTTTAAATAAAATAAATTCAAGATTTGAACACATGTATATTATCATTTAGCATTTTTTTAAAACACAGACACAAGAGTTTGTCGGCAAATTATTAAATTACATTTTAAGTTTGTATTTAATACTTTCAATCAACATAAACGGCAGGTGTTTTTTTTCTTTCAATCAATAATTTATATTGATTTACAGTAATATTTTTAATTTTACATTTAACGTAAAATACTGATGACAAATGTCTGACATAAATTCATTATCAAATAATCAACAATTAGATATTGAAAAAGAAAAAAAAATAATAGTGTATCGTTTATAATTGTTGTACAAATTATTAATAACAATCAGTTCAATATTGATTTATAAATAACATCAATTTTAATGCACGTAGATAAATGTTTGATGTAAAAAATCATCCAAATAGTTTATCATTATATTATCAAGGTAACTGGTAAGATAAATTTTATTCATATGAGCATGATAAACCTTTTTTTCCATAAAATATCAGCTTTGTTTTTATGTTTAATCGTTTGTATAATAATTGAAGGCAAGTAAGTTAATTGTTGCAACAATTTTCTTTTTTAAATATCTATAAAACATATTTTGTTTTCGATAGTAACAGATAATTGATTGATGAATTATGTCAAATTTAAACTAATATATAAATAAGTACAATTTAAATAAATAAAAAATTGTTGACTTAAATAAAGTTAATACATTGAGTTTTTTTTTGTAATTAATTTTTGACCTACACACATTATTTATATTTATTATTATAGAAAAAAAAACGATGGACACTTGAGCAAAACATCACGAGGCCTTATAATGGTCTTATTTTTTCTCAAGCAAGATCGTGACTCTGCTGTGTCTAGAATTCTGTGATCATAATCTGTTGGATTAAGAATTATTGTTAGTTTCAATTCCATATTTTTTTGCAATGATATCCAACATCTATGAATAATTAAATTAAAATTTCCATTCAATCAAGCATATCTAGACTTTTTTTTATTTTACAGAGGCAGATAGAGCATGAAAAAGAAAATAGATTTTAAAAAAGAAGAAGCCATTCTGTTATTTAATATAATCGTGGACATGTTTAAATGTTTTTTTCTGTTTTAAATTCAACTTTTTTGAAACTTAATTTCAAAGATAGATAAATCATAATTAATGTCAGTCAATTTGTATTAACACTCGATTCAATTGTCTATTAAACTATCGACAAAATACTTAGAATAAAAATAAATTAATTAATTATATTATAACAATAAATAATTCTGTTTGTATATCAGTCAGATAATAAATGAAATATATGAAAAAAAAACAAAAAAAAATGTATATCTCTTGTATTTATTCTGTTGCAAGTTAATTTTTTTTTTTTCATTATTAAAAAATGATAATTTTTTTATTGTTAAATGTCTCTCTCGATAGTTGACTAACTTAATGATACATTACATTCAAAGTTATCCAGTTGTTGAATGTTGTTACAACTTTTTTAACTCATGACGAATTTCTATTCTGTTTCTGAAAAATTGAAAGAAAATGTAACTTAACGATTGAGAAACAAGTTGTTTTATTTTGTTTCTTTTTTTTTTTTGTTTTTAAATTGTTAATTAATCATTCTGTTTGTTGTTGTTAGTATATTAAAAAAATTCATTCAGCAATTTATTAGTAAGCATCGAAAGAAGTAAAAAAAAAATAAAATAAAACTGAAATAATAAAAAATACAAACACAGTTCCATCACATAAATAAAAAAAAAAAAATTGGGTCTTTTATTCTACAATTCATTCAAGCGATTAAAAAAATATTTGTTAATTCTTGAAGCGTATCAAATAATTATTTATTGTACAATTTTTTGTGTTATTTTATTGACTTACTGCTCTGGAAGTGGCCGTGGTGATGAATATTCATTTGGCCATTCATAGATATTTGGAAGAGGACTATCATAATTTGCATTGTACATTTTACTCATAATAAATTCACGTTTATCTTTTGGTTCTGGGTATTCACTAGCCAATCCACCTGAAAGATAAACATTTTTATTAATAATTGTTAAACTACAGTTAAGTGAGCTAAATAATAATTATTAACTTACATTGGCCATAAGCATAATCAGCAATTTTAACAGCAATATCAATTGAGCATTCTTTAATACTACCAAGTGGTGGATAAAGACTTCCACGTTGAAGATCTGCTTCTTCAACATGATCAGCAACAGTTTGTGCAGAAATAAGAAATAGTTCTTCAGTAATATGATGAACACCAGTTGCAATAACACCAAGTGCAATACCAGGAAAGATGTAAGCATTATTACCCTGTCCAGGTTTATAAGTTTTTCCATTGTGAACAACTTCACCAAAAGGTGAGCCTGATGAGAATATACATCTTCCCTAATTATATAAAAAAAAAAAACAACAAATGGCATGAATATTATTATTTAAATTTTTCTCTAACAACTAGTGTTGGTTTATTCATATATTTATTATTCATTACCTCTGTATAATCATAAGCTTGTTGTGCTGTACACTCAGCTTTACTTGTAGGATTACTCAAAGCAAATATCAAAGGTCGTTCATTATTTTTTCCCATTTCTTGCAAAACCTCTGGGGTAAATGCACCAGCAGCCGCTGAAGCACCTGTAAATAAAAAATATATTCAACATTAATTAATGTTAAATGCAAAAAAATAAAAACCAACATAAAATCATTACAAAAGCTTTGGAGTTTTTAAATTTTTATGTAACAAAAATAAAATAAAAATAATAAACTCACCAATAAGAACTGTTGGCTTAATGTCTTTGACAACTTCAATAAGAGTTTTCATGTCTTTGTAGTCTTTGGCATACCAAACTTTATGACCATCTAAATTTCCTACTTTTCTTGATTTTGTAAGAAGACCATCAATGTCCATCATCCAGATATTATTTCTTGCTTCTTGTTCAGTGCAACCATCAGCTTCCATAGCTTTCACACACAAATCAGCAATTCCAATAGCAGCCTATCATAAATTAAATAACATGTAATTATTTAAAAATAAAAAATAATCAAAAATTGATAATAACTTACTTCACCAGCACCAAGGAAGACAAATTTATTATCAGACATTTTTCTTTTTGTTATTCTTTTTGATGCCATAATACCAGCAACAGCAACAGCAGCTGTACCTTGAATGTCATCATTAAATGTACAATACTTGTCTCTGTATTTATCCAAAAATCTAAAAGCATTATGATTTCCAAAATCTTCAAACTAAAATAGAATAATAGCATTAAAAAAATTATAACATATCAATTTTTATATACATAAATATATAATTAAACATGCCTGAATTAAAACATTTTGTCCATATTTCCTAACACAGGCAGCCATAAATTCATCAATCAATTCATCATAATCGGCACCTTGACTACGTGGTTTACTAAGACCAATATAATGAGGATCATCACGTAGTTGTTCATTATTTGTACCAACATCAATTGTAATTGGAAGACACTGATGTGGCTTTATACCTGCTAATGCAGTGTACAAAGCTAATTTACCAACTGGTATACCCATACCACAAGCACCTAAATCACCAAGACCAAGAATTCGTTCTCCGTCAGTTACACAAATTGCTCGAACAGATTGTTCAGGCCTGTCATATAATTCAACAAAAAAATATAATTCAATGACTACAATAAAAAGATGAAGAAAAAATAAGACAAATTTCATTACCAATTGTTTAGGATTTCGTAGATGTGTCCTTTATCGTAGCACGTGATAAAAAGACCTCTTGGACGTCGATAAATAACTCCAAATTTTTGACAGGCAAGTCCAACTGTTGGTGTGTAGATAATTGGCATCATCTGCTCGATGTTCTCACTCAGAAGCCGAAAGAACAAACGTTCATTTCTCTCCTAATCATTAAAACGATTTTTCAGTTAGTACCCAACCCATATTTGCTCAATAAAAAAAATAAATAAAACTAATTTGTTGTTTTTTTAAACCTGAAGTTCTACTAAGTAGAGATAACGATTGAGATCCTCTGTATACTTCATGACTGATGCTTTGCAAAGGGCCAATTGTTCCTCCTGTGTTTTAAAACGTGGTGGTTGAAGACCATGTATACCAAGTGAAATTCTCTCTTTCAGTGTAAATGCCAAACCCTATATATACATATAATTTAATGAAATAGTTTAAAATTAATTATACCAATTACAGTCACATGTACAAGAGTGTGAGAGAGAGAGGTATATTGAGTTGTTGTAATTACAAATTGATTTTCATCAAAGGGATAACTGACAATTGAATATCAAGGATCATTGTCTTGATTAGATATACATAAGATTGTTTGATTGATGGATTACCTTGTTGAGACGTGGATCTCGTAAATGTCCAATACCCTTGACCATATTGATGGGTACAACGTCACCAGATATTTCGTAAATGTCCCTTTGTTGTACATCTTGAACTGATGCTTTGACACTTGCTGATGGTGACAGGGCTCTTTTCCATCCACCATTTTTGGATGATCTGAAATATTTTTTTTTAATTTTATTAAGTTATATAATAATTGGACTGTGAAAATTAGTATAAAGTAATTTCATGGGAACTTGGTAATAAAATTTAACGCATTATCTCATTATGTTGACTCGCTTAAACAAGTTAATCAACTTATTTTATTTTTTCCACATAATTTCACGCACATAGTGTTAACGTAACACGCGTTACGTTATCGTTTGTATAATAAAAAATTCTTGTACATAAAAAAAAAAAACAAAACAAAAAACATTAAAATAAATCAACAGCTTATTTTTCACAATTAAAACATAATAATAATCAAATAACACAACACCTTGAATTAGTTCTTATGAATGATTTAAAAAAATAATTATTTAGATAAAATGTACGACAGGTGTTGATGATACGAAACATCATTGTCGAATGTTAATTAATAGATTGATTGGTAGACCAACAATAAAGCAACTGGCATTCGAAGAATTTATCTAATGACTCGTTTGCCAAAACTAACTTGTTGATACATCAATTGTATTTAAACTGACAGTATTAATTATTTAATCAACCCAACAAACACAATTACTCGAGTTTAATTTTTTCATTAATTTTTTTTTTAATGTACTTCCTGGTTTGTATAGATATTTAAAATAAAAAACTCAAAAGAGACAAGCTGCATAAAATTGTTGAAATAATTAAATAGATATTTTGTTTTGTTTATAAATTCATTGTAATATTTATGTAGTCCAGGGACATTAATTTAAGTGTACAAAAAAGTACTATATAATAACTTTGCCCGAGGGAATCTTTTTTTAAAATACTAAAAATAAACGACATCAAATTGGGATATTGTTACACCTTGGAGCTGTTTTTTTATTTAAGCTTATCATGCAGTACTAAACACAGACATAGAATTAATTAATTTTTTAATTTAAAAATATGCTTTGTTATCTCGATGCTGTGTGGGTTTTTTTTATTTATCATTTTATTTTTTAATTCAAAGCTAAACTGATAAGTCGTCACGTGTGTGAATATGACTAATGTTTTCTATTGGGAATGCCAAGGCGATGAATATGATCCTTATCATATCATCAACCCAACAAATACAACACCATGATGATGATGATAATGATGATATTTTTTAACAGATTTATATAAATATTTAAATTATTTATAACGAATTTTTTTATCTTGAATTATAAGAATAATAAATTAAAAGTTATTTCAAATAATTTTTGAAGCTATTTGAAAAAAAAGCCATCAAATAAATTAATAAATTTTATTCAACTTGATGTGCTGTAAAAGCAATTTTAACAAAAATTTTTGGAAGCTGAGAGTATGATTAAGTCTTGAATAAACCGGCTTAATCTAAATAAAATTTTCAGTCTTATGAATTATTGATATTGCCATCCATAAAATTAAAAAAATATTATATTATTTATTTTTCAAAAAACAATATGTTGGAATGACAAATTAACATTATTTTTTATTAAAATAAGCTTTTATTTTTGGCAAGATAAAAAGCCTTGAAAATAACAATTGACACGATTAAGATATTTTTTATTCATGATAAAAATAAAAAAATTAAGTTATTATATTTCCTGAAACTTTATTTCTCTAACCACATGTCTTTTCTATTGATTTTTTAGCTTATTTTCATAAACATTTTACTCGAAATAATACCAGCACTATTATGTAACTTAAAAAAAAATAAAAAAAATAATAAAATAAGGAATAAAAAAACATTTAAAACTAATGCTAATTTTAACTTGACAAAAAAAAATATGTTAAAAATACTCAATGAATAAGCTGAACGAATTTATAGAAAAAACAAATTGCCTGATAAAAAATAGTAGGTCTCCGGTAATGTGCCAAGGTCACGGTCAATTTGCCAAGTAAGATAAGCATTATCACAGGTAACAAATTAAAGAGAACAATACATTATTCTATGTGCTGTCTAACAATTACAAAAATAAGACAAAATAAAACTTTAAATAATCTAACAAAACAATTGTTAAAAAATTAATTTTTTTAAATATTCCAGACGACGATGTGCTCGTCCTTTTCTTAGTCTATGTAGTATGGTATCGATCGTCTAGTTTCTCCCTCAACACCCAACAAAATTTCATTATCTATTTTCAGCTTCTGCATTGCGCCAACATGAACGACAACTTTTAATAATAATTTCAAAAATCTCTTCAATTCTCAATTGCAATAACCCAATAAATAATAAATAAAATGAACTTTTTATGAAACCGGTGAGTTGCTCCAAAAACGAGGACGTGATAAATCAATAAAAAAAAAAACCTGCACCCTCAAGTGTCAATTCATCTATAAAATTTATAACAAATAATAATAAACACATGAAAAAAATAATAGGAATATATTTAATTGATAAAGGTTAAATTATAATATTATATTGTTTATTTAATAATAAATAAAAAATTACTTACAATAATGAACGTTGAAGGATGAACATTTTTGTGTTTCACCAGCTGATCACAGCTTTTATCTCACACCACGGTTAGTCAGTCAGCAGGATACACACGCTTGCGCAATTTTCCTTGATAAAAAAAGCCTAAAATTTTCTTTTAATTAAATTTTATATAATATAAATAAACATAGAATTAAAAATAAAAGAGTATTTTGCCTAATGTAAAGCTAACGAAGGAAATCCAACGCGAATTGTTGGTATAATAAAAGGGATGAGAGCATGTCTCTCTATTTTCGTGAATTTTCGTATTTTATTCGTACATCATCGGATTACTGCTAAATAGGCTCGATGTGGGGGATTGTGGGGGATTTATTTACTTATTTTTTTCCTCTGTTGATGGACTATTAGCTGGTATATGATTGGTGGTCGAAAGAAAAGAGAAATGCATTTTTATTTTTCTACACTAGAGCGCGCCACCTTTCAGCTTCAGTGGCTTCAGTTGTTTTTCGTTAATTAAGCATTATTGTCTCAAATGTTATCTGTATAATGTGTGTTAAAAGTGTGAATAATAAGTTGTGTAATAATTATTATATTAGTTTAGTTTTATTCCTTTTGCGTGTGTTTTAACATGAAGAAAGAAATTGATGCTGTTCAAGTAGATCAACCAAGATATATTGCATTGTTTCCTGCTCTCGATTGTCCTGATTTTACAAGGTAAAATAATTTATTTTTATTTTATTTTTTATATGTAATTTTATTATTTTTTTTATTATTTCCTATGTAAAAATAAGTATACTAATGAAAGAAAGTATTAATTTATGTTGATGGGGTTTATTTGATGGCAAAATGAATGGATTCGGTGTGAATTTTTCGGCTTCTTTTTTTTTTTTTTTCGTGATGCCATTTTGCGTCGTTTTATTTTTTATTTATTACGTTTTTTATTAATAAATAAAGGTAAAGATAATTATAAATAATAAGAAGAAAGATTGATTGATACATTGACAAGATTTATTTTAATTATTTTTGAGTAAAAAATTGAGACAAACATCTTGAAGTATTTTTTTTTTTTTTTGGTTTTTTTTTTTTTAAATCAACAAAGATAATTAAAACAATGAAAAACAAGATTAATTCATATGTCGATGTGCATTATTTCATGGAAAAATTGAGGGATTTATTATCGAGAATATTTTCCTTTGCACAATTTACTAATGGCGCCAAGGCTCTCTCTAAGTCTCTCTTGTTTGAAAAAATGGCAGTGTGCGACAGTCGCGTCTCTCTTTATTGCGCGTAAGCTTTATGATAGAAAAAAAAAAAAAAAGCATATGAGTTTGTTGAACACAAAATAATGTAGACAGACATTTCACATCCAGGACATCCCGTTAATTAACAATTGATTTATTGACACCTGCCAATCACAATGTTTTTTTTTTTTTATATTTTTTTTTTTTTTTTTTACATCCAAGTTACATAGAAAAAAAATTCAAAATAAAATACAACTTTGTGTTTTATCACACAGAGAGTCAAATTCACAATTCATCAATCATATCTATTTTTTTTTTTTACATTTTTTTATATTTTATTCGTTTTAAAAAATAAAAATTCAAATAAATGACGTTTTTTCTTTTTTTTTTTAAAAAATAAAATACTATTTTTCTCGTTTGGCTTTATGATAAAGAAAAAAAGCTGAAATAAAATTATTCAGATGAAGGTAATAACGAAGTTTGCGTAAAAAATGAAATTTTTTATTTTTTAAAAAATGAAAATAATTTAAGTAAGGCAACAATGAGCTCATACTTGAATATTTTTACGAGAATGGTCAACACCCACTTTTACTCTTTTCTCTCCTCATCTATGCAACTATCGTAGACACTTTTTTTTAGAATTTTTTTTTCATTTTTCATGAATTTAAAATGACTCAAGCGTGGCATAAATTTCCATCGGTATAGTACACGAGAATGAGCAATACGAAAAAAATATTTTAATAAAAATAAGCAAATAATTGAGAGACAGAAAAAAAAAAACAACGAAAAATTATTCAATCGTGAAACTATATTATTGCAATTTTTTTATCATTTTATTTTTACAAAATAAAAATACTTTTATTGCAAAGAAATAAATTTTAAATAAAAGTTGTTTTGAACGAAATTCATAGTGATGAGTTCTAAATTTTATTAATAGTTTTTTTTTAAAATATTTGTATATGAAAATTATTTTCTTTGCAATTGAAGTTTACAATATTATTCGCTGGATGTAACGTATTTAAATGAACTGAATCAGCTCAATTCAACCATGATGAAATATTTATTTATGCTGTGGATAAATTGGCTGAAAGAGTTGTGAATTCAGTGTAAACGAGAGGCAACGGTAATATGATTTAAAAAAAAAAGAAAATAATTAAAAGAATAAATATATTTAGCTTTATTTTCTTGTCAAAAGAATAAAATTGAATTTGATAAAAATAAAAAAATTCAAAAAAAGTTCGTAAGGGTATTAGACAAGTACATGATCCGGCTCGTAACTTTTTTCATTCTAAATTTTTTTTTTTTTTACTATGATGTGTCTACTCACCGTGTCATTTTTTTATTTTATTTATTTTTTTTGTCTTTTTCACTATTTTACTGCTTTTATGAGAAGAGTTGTCTGCCTCCGAGAACACAAAACTCTACATCTTAAAAAATGCGGGCTCGAGTTCTTTTCCTTGTTTTTTTTTTTTTTTTTTTTT